>CM066031.1:175285352-175469464 GCA_033557465.1 Ichthyophis bannanicus
GGGCTAGTGGCATTTGTTTCTCAATAAAGATTGTTTTTAACCTTTGGAGTTATCCACATTTTTGTACTGGTTCTCTTCCTGTTGACATGGGTTCGTGCCTGAGTGTTGGACTGTGCTGTGCGGCATGTTCTCCCCATGGAAGGATATTCTCAGCTTGGGAGAGGACGCATTAGAAAAGTTTGCATCACAAGAAGCTTTGATTCCAGACACAGAAGAAGAAACCAATACAACTAACAATCAATGGGAAGATTTAGTACATCTTACACAAAAACAAATTAGAGAAGAACTCCATGTGGCTTATCTCCTGGAATGCTGCAGATCTAAAATTATACCTCGTGGCCTTAGGATGTATAAGGCACCGGGTCTGTATAATGAGGAAAATGCTTTTGTCAGGTGTTGGAACGCCATTCCTAACAAGTGTTCTTTAGATCTTATGATTTTTCTTATTATTACGGCTAACAAAAAATCTGAGTTGTATAAGGCAGAAATAGATGAGAAATTGGTAACATTAAAGAATTGTGACAAACGTTTTACAGAAATATATAAGGATTTTGAAAGAAATAATCTATCCTTTAAGAAAGATATTAAGGAGATTAAAATGGAGAAATTTAAAAGGGATGAGGAAGACTACATGTATGGATATGTTTATCCATGGAGTAAGAAGACAGAAGGTGATCGCCTATGGTTTAAAAAGAGGTCTACCATGTTTGATAGGAAGGACCAAACAAAAGATGATCACCCTAATAGTCCACAAGAACCAAAGAAAAAGCGCACTAGAAGTGTATCGGTCGAGTCTACAGATGCTTCGGCATCTTTGTTTACCCATCAGAATGAACAACAGGGCACCACACAAAATAAAACTAATAATAAAAAAGGAAAAAAAAAATTAAATATGGATGTTCTCTGGAAAGGGGGCGGTCGGAATTCTTCCCGCAACCGGTATCCTCAAAGAGACAAACAATGGTACAAGGATCAAAATCAAGAGAGGACATATGGAAATCAGACTACTTACAGGGGTAAAGGTCAGGGTCGTGGACGGGGGAGAGGCAGGAAACAATCAGAGAGATCCATGGAAAGGAGATATTAAAACAGGTTTCATCTGATAGTGTTATTAATATTTCAGAATATACTTTGACCTCAGATGAACAATCATTATTAAACAAAGGCCTATCTTTCGTTCCGATCACCAGATATGACCCTTTTGAGACTCAAATAGATTTATTTAAATTCTTTAGGAAGATTAAAATACAACATTTTTTTACTAACCAGGAAGTTCAGGTTAATGATTCATCCATAATAAAAAAGACATAGGGGTATGTTTACTAAACCGCGTTAGTGCAATTCGCGTTAGGAGCCGCGGTAGTAACAGAAACCCCAAATAAGGACATGGGCGGTACACCGCCACCACTAACGCGTGTTCACAAAATTAACGAGCGTTACCGGGCACGGTGGTGCGTTACTGCACGTTAATCGTAAGAAGACATACAGACACAAAGCACTAAAACAGAGCTGTAGCACAATGGTTACGGTACTGACCGCTGTCACAGGCAGCATGGGTTTGAGTCCCCAGTGTGTCTAACGCAGAAGGCTATCCCAGGCATCACCCTGTACATTACAGAGGGAATGAGGAGGCTTGTTTTTCGGTACGTTGAGTATGGGTGTCAGAAACACACCCTCGGAGTGTGCCTAGCCACGTACGTTGGTGCGTGCAAGGCTGCGTGTGTTGGTACGTGCATAGCTGCGCGTGTAGAATCGTGCGTGAGTACGTGTGTTTCTACCAGTGTGGGCATTTTATATTACAGACTCTGTAGGGTGTCTTGCACCTATGCATTATGCTACCAGATGTACGTGTGATGGCCCATGGTGTATCAGAGCCTGTGAGCAGGTGCTGCGGTTTCACAGGGTTGGATTGTGCCAGTCACCCCAATGATGCACTGCACATGCAAATCAGCTGTCCACAGATACACACCATGGGGAATGCACCCCCACAGCACCTCGGCCTGGTAGGGGGAACTGACCATGTGCACCCTCACAGCACCTCGGCCTGATAGGGGGTACTGATCGTGTGTTGTACTGGCACAGAGTAGCTACACACCGTCACATTGTGCGGGTACTGTGCTCACCCTGAGGGTGCAGTGAGGCGCCCAGCACTAGGTCCACAGCACCGTCCATGGCTGAAAGAGGCCATGGTGCAGGTCCAAAGCAGTGTTACTGTGTGAGATAGGTAGTTTCTGCCGGACCACCTTGGACATCTCTGTCTGCTTCAGTCAGGTATAGCCCCATGCACCACCACCACCCTCCCCCTCCCCCAGGGTCAAGGGTTAGCAAACAGGGTCCCCCCCATCAAAGGATCCACATTCTACCTCCCTGCAAAGGTGGCAGTAGAGGGGAACATTAACCCTAGTCCTGCTGAGGAACAGACACCCCACAGGGCAGTCAATGCAGTTCTGTATACAGCCATAACACAATAGCAAACAGACATTAGGCCTGGATATGGTATGCTGCTCCCCCACCACTATCTGATATTCCCCTTGTGCAAGTCACTCCATCACAACACCTACCAGCTGCAAACAGTCTGCTAGTGTCCAGTGGAGATGCCTACACCCAGAACTGGGATGCCAGCATACACAGCAAGCAGATACATCAGTGACTGGACGCCAGAAGGAAACCCATATTTATCACATGAGAGAAATACTAGATAGCACCATGGGAGTGCCTAGCCATGCTGTGGTCACTGCACAGTCAGGGTGAGAGTGATCTCTCAGCAGGATATACTGAGGTCACCCTGTCTGTGTAGGTGGTGGCCGGGCACTACAATGTGCCTGTCACTGCCCTATGCCCTGTGCAGATGCACCCTGGCCAGGCCACCCTGTCCGGCCAATACCCATGGTACCTTGCTCCTCATTATGCACATTGGCAGCCCAATACTGGCAACAGTGCTGCCAGTGTGGGCTGTGGAAGGTGTTTGCAGCCACCACACACTGGATAGACAGACAGCCACCCCCACACCTATGCCAGCATTGTGCTACTATAGAGGGGTTCAGCAGCCATACCCACCACGCCAGTCCTGGGCACAGTACAGGCATGGATATGGTACGCAATATTTTTGGGGGTCACCCCCCAGGGTGGTAAACACTGTCAGAGACCAGACCTGCAGCACACACCGCAGACATCCGAAAGATTGTTCTGGTGGAGCTCAATGAGCGAACTGTGCTTAATGTAGGAATTGATATCTGCCAGTTATCATAGGGAACATTTGATAGCTCTGTACCATATACCCAGGTGTAGGGTGGCATTGCTATGGTATGCAACTGCTAGTATTGGGGGATACAGGCAGGGCCCAATGTCTTGCCTCTCCAGGTGGCATTGGCCAATGGGGCCTGTGGGTGGGTGTGTGGCCCTGTTGGCTGCTGCTTTACGGCAGAGTTCCCCGACTCCAGTCCTGCTGTTCCAAACACTGTTCAGGTTTTCATGCTGTCCGTCATAAATATGCATGAGCTACATCTGCATACCATGGGGGCGGTGCATAGATATGCAGCACAGGCATCTTTATTAGAGGCAGCATGAAGCCGGAATGGTGTGGGGCCCTCCAGGACTGAATTTGCGGGACTCTGCTTTAGGTAATGTGCCTGTTTCTGGTGTCTGTGTTTGGTGTGTTAAAATATAGGCCATGCGTATGTTCTCTGCAATAAAGGGGTGTCTGTACTATCACTGTTCAGTGGTGGGTAAAACTATGGGGACTGGGTTGGCAGGAGCACCAGCTGGGATTTGAACTTGTGACCCTCTGGTCTTACAGGCACTGGCTGTGTCTGTTGCACCACACTGTGGCCACAGAGACAGTGCAGTCCCTTGAGTTAGTTAAACCGGCCTGACGAGTCAGAAACCCTGCTCTGCAACGGGTTTACTGTGGCCTCATTTACCTTGTATGCAGACAAAGGTGCACATAAACCTCAGAAAAGACCTCATAAAAGGGGCACACACCCCTAACCAAGCTGGGCAACAATGATATCATTGGGCAACATTACACAACACTCCCAGGACAGCTCCATTACAATGAGATGGTCTTTGAAAGTGTCTGCGGAGCGTAGACACTTCCACACATCATTTCTTTTTTATTTGGTGCTTTCCATGGACTGTTGTTCCTTTTTGCACATTGCTATCACTGTTGCACAGCTTACATATGCTTTTTCACATGTTTCCTGTGGCCATTTGTAACATTTTATGTGAAAATCTGTTCTGTGCACAAGTATCACACTGCTCACGTTTTGTGGGTTTCCCCGGTTTTTCTGTACATTGCTGACGGAAATGGTTTCTCCTCCCTTTAATATGCCTTTAACGACAGGTTTTCATTCGCGTTGGAATTGAGCTCAGGAATTCAGCGCGTTAGTGTGAGGGGAGCCTCTCCCCGCCCACTCTCTGCCCACTCTCCGCCCATTGACCCCTTCTCTCCGCCCACTCTCCGCCTTCTGCGCTGTTTTAACGCGCCGCGGGACTTTACGATCGTTATCTATGCTTAACGCGCATAGTAACACGTTAACGGTCGTTAGCGCGTCGGTACGTGCGTTATACGGCACTTACGGTCGTTAACGTCGTATAACGCGCGTTAGTCACGTTTAACGCACTTTAGTAAACATACCCCATAATCTTGGATTCCTCCTAACACTGATCCAATTATTGCTACTTTTGAATGAATGGTGTTGAAAGAAGTTGATTCATTACCTTATAAAGATAAACCATCATATTAATAATTTAACTATGGGAGAAAAAGGAGCTATAAAATCCTTACAAAGTAATAATAATATAATTATTAAGCCCGCAGATAAAGGGGGCGCAATTGTTATAATGGATAAGGAGGCCTATATTAGTGAAGTCCAAAGACAATTGAAAGACGAAAAATTCTATATGCGCCTTAAAGGAGATCCTACTGAATCCTTAAAAAGATCTTTGGACAGTTTAGTTGTAACTGCTTTTGAATTGGGTCATCTGACTGAAAAGGAGAGATCTTTTTTGACAGTACAATTTCCCATAACTCCCACAATATACATTTTACCTAAGATACATAAATGTTTAAAAAACCCTCCTGGGCGTCCGATTGTATCTGCAATCGGCTCCTTATTAGAACCAATTTCGAAATTTATGGATATTTTTTTGAGACCTTACATTCAAAAGATGTGGTCTTATGTCCGTGATTCTACTCAAGTTATACAAATTCTTTCCTCTTTTCAAGAATATAGTTCACATTTTCTTTTAGTTACACTCGATATAGAATCACTTTACACAAATGTACTGCAAAAGGAAGCCTTGGAGATTATTGAGCAATATTTAATAAATAGGGAAAACTATAAACGCATTCCTACATTTTTTTTGTTAGAATTAGCACAGTTGGCCCTTTGTGAGAACTATTTTTGTTTTCGTGAAATATTTTACCAACAAATAAAAGGGGCAGCCATGGGGTCCTCAATGGCCCCTGATATTGCAAATCTATGGGGCATGTTTACTAAAACCCCGCTAATGTGCGGGCTGTGGTAGTGTGCGGGTGCCATATAAGGAGTGGGTGTTTCTTTGTGAAAAAGAAAAACCAGGATGTAAATATGCGCTAAGACATTAGCGCATGAGAAAGCTGCGCAGGAGACATAAGTGGCGCGCTGATGTGCAAGCAGAAGAGCAGAGCCACAGCACAATGGTTAAGACACTGACCAATGATGCAGGGGCTGTGAGTTCAACCCCCACAGTGTCCAATGAAGACAGCTGGCTGAGGCATTGCATTAGGAGCCAGTGTAATACTAGGCAGCAAGCTACTGTTTTAGGAGACATTCTAATATTGGGAGGCATAAGACGGCGCGCTATTGTTCTAGGAGGCATTTTAATATTGAGAGGCATAAGGCGGTGCGCTGATATGCAAGCATGGGAACAGAACCACAGCACAATGGTTAAGACACTGACCAATGGTGCAGGGATCAGAGGTTCAATCCCCCACAGTACCCAATGAAAACAGCTGGCTGAGGCATTACTTTAGGAGACAGTGTAATATTGGGTGGCATAAAGCAGTGTGCTGATGGGCATAAGGTGGTGTGCTGTTGCTTTAGGAGGCATTTGAATATTGAGAGGCATAAGGCGGCGTGCTGATATACAAGCCCAGGAGCAGAACCACAGCACAATGACTAAGACACTGATTAATGGTACAGGGATCAGGGGTTCAATCCCCCACATTGCCCAATAAACAAGGCTGGCTGAGGCATTACATATCATGGGGAAGATTGCTTTAGGAGGCATTTTATTTTTATTTTAATTATCACTACTAGCAAACGCACTCTCAAAGCGTGTTAACATAAGGCGCCCCATAAGGCACATTTTAAAGTGCACTGTCCGCCAAGGCACCCTAGAATGTTGCTTATAGGGCGCTTTATAGGGTGCCGTATGAGGTACCGCAAGGTCAGAGTACTGTTTATGATGACAGCACTGTGCAGTTTAAGGAATGAAAAGCATAAGTAGGTGCGCTGACATTCAAGGAAGAGCAGCAGTGGAGCACAATGGTTAAGGCACTGACTGCTGATACAGGGGTCATGAGTTTGCTCCCCAGGGTGCCTAATACGTTAGGCTGGCTGAGGCATCAGCTTTGCAATGTATGTTTTGTTTCCTGCAGCACGTTATTTTTATTTTATTAATTGCTGCCAGCAAACACGCCCTCATGTGCCGCAATTGAAGGTGACGTATAAGGCACCCTATAAGGCACTCCATAGGGCACATTATAAAGTGCACTGTCCGCCACGGCACCCTAAAATGTCCCCTAAAGGGCACCCTATAAGTTGCGTCACAGGATAATGTATAGTGCACCTTACATGGACGGGAACCATAAGGTGCCCTATAGTGCGCCCTATAAAGCACCCTCAGAGGCACCTTATGGGTACAGTACGCTGAGGGTGTTTTTGTTGGCAGCAAAAATGTACATTAAAAAGAGATAATGTTTTGGGAAGCCCTATCAAATAACCCCACTGTGGGTTTGAACCCATGACCTCTGACTTCAGAGGCAGTGAAGTAACCACTGGACTACAGCTACTAGCAAGCCCCAGGCTGGCTGCAGAGAGCCTGCACATCACCACACAGACAGTCTGTTGTGGTCACCAGGATAGAGTTAGCACACCCGTACCCATGATGCACTGCACTTGCAAATCAACTGTCCACAGATAAACACAAGATGGGGAATGCACCCCCACAGCACCTCGGCCTGGTAGGGGGAAGTGACAGAGTAGCTACACACCGTCACATTGTGCGGGTACTGTGCTCACCCTGAGGGTGTGGTGAGGCGCCCAGCACCAGGTCCACAGCACCTTCCATGGCTGAAAGAGGCCATGCTGGAGGTCCAAAGCAGTGTTAATCTATGAGATAGGTAGTTTTTTTGCAGAAACACCTTGGATATCTCTGTCTGTCTTAGTCAGGGGAACCCCTGGGTGGGCCATGAATCACCACCCCCCCCCCCCCCCCGGGCTGAGGGTGGCAAAAAAGGGTCGCCTATCAACAGATCCACATTCTACCTCCCTGCAATGGTGGCAGTAGAGTGGACCATCAACTCCAGTCCTGCTGGGAAACAGACACCCTACAGCGCAGTCAATGCAGCTCTGTATACATCTATAACACAATAGCAGACAGACTTTAGGCATGGATATGCTAAGCTGCACCCCACCACTATCTGATATTCTCATGCAGCAAGCCTTCAGCCACTGCACCCTGCAAGCCACTCCATCAAGACACATACCAGCTGCAAACACTCTGCTAGCTAGTCCATAGTGCATGCTCCTGATGGAAATGCATGCACCCAGAACTGGGATGTCAGCATGAACAAGCAGATAAATCAGTGACTAGGCCCCAAAAGGAAACCCATAAATATCATATGAGAAAAATACTAGATAGCACTATGGGGTTGCCTAGCCATGCTGTCATCACTGCACAGTCAGGGTGAGAGTGATCCCCCAGCAGGACATACTGAGGTCACCCTGTCTGTGTAGGTGGTGGCCGGCCACTACAATGTCCCAGCCAGTGCCCTATGCCCTGTGCAGATGCATCCTGGCCAGGTCACCCTGTCCGGGATATACCCATGGTACCTTGCTCCTCATTATGCACATTGGCAGGCCAATACTGGCAACAGTGCTGGCAGTGTGGGCTGTGGAAGGTGTTTGCAGCCACCACACACTGTAGAGACAGACACACACTCCGACACCTATGCCAGCATTGTGCTACTATAGAGGAGTTTAGCAGCCCTGCCCACCACACCAGTCCTGGGCACAGTACAGGCATGGATATGCTGCGCAATACTGTTAGGGGTCACTCCCCAGGGTGGTAAACAGACCAGACCTGAAGCACACACCGCAGACATCAGAAAGATTGTTATGATGGAGCTCAATGAGCAAACTGTGCTTAACGTAGGACTTGCTATCTGCCAGTAATCATAGGAAACGTTTGATAGGTGTGTACTGTATAGCCAGGTGTAGGGTGGCATTGCTAAGGTATGTAAGTGCTTGTATTGGGAGATGCACGCAGGGCCCAATGTCCTGCCTCTCCAGGAGGCAGTAGCCAATGGGGCCTGTGGGTGTGGGTGTGTCTGGCCCTGTTGTCTGCTGCTTTACGGCAGAGGTTCCCAACTCCAGTCCTGGTGTGCCAAACACTGTTCGGGTTTTCATGCTGTCGCTCATGAATATGCATGAGCTACATCTGCATACCATTGGGGTGGTGCATAGATATGCAGCACAGGCATCTTTATTAGAGGCAGCATGGAACCTGAATGGTGTGTGGCCCTCCAGGACTGCATTTGGGAGACTCTGCTCTAGGTAATGCGCCTGTTTATGGTGTCTGTGCTCGGTGGGGTAAAATATAAGCGTATTAACCATGCATATGTTCTCAGCAATAAAGGTTTGTCCTTACTATCACGGTTTAGTTGTGGGAAAAATATGCAGACTAGATTGGCAGTAGCCCCAGCTAATATAGGCCTCCTTATCCATTATAACAATTGCGCCCCCTTTATCTGCGGGCTTTTTTTTTTTTTTTTTTTAAACTTTTATTTTCATTTTGCAACAAACAAAAGAAACAACACACCAAAGGAGACAAAACAAGTATACAATAACGAAAAATAAACCCAATTACCCCCCACCCCCACGCTTCTTCTCTAGCTGATTATGTCAGCATGTGAGCGCTTCCAAACAACAGTGATTATACATCAAAACAATCAAAAGAGTATCTGCGATACAGAATAATTATGGGACAAAGATATATACAAATTTAGACAGTCAGATGAGAGCATTGAGCAGAATGTACATAGTCATTGAGCATCTTCCACTTAGACCGATGATGAGGAGTCTGAATGGGGGAAGCAAACATACGAGGTATTTGTTCATATTTACTGTAGAGACAGACATGATTCCACCATTCATTGGGGCTCAGCTGAGAGCTATTTTTCCAGTATTTCGTAATTAGGGAAATAGCAATGCCAAGCATAAAGTCCAAAAGGAAGTAAGCCGTTTTTGGAAGAGAGGGGATCCCCGCAGCTGAGCGAAGTCCCACTATCCTCCAAGAAAGGGGCTCCTGAAAGTGCAAAATAGACTGGATACGACCCCAGACCCGACGCCAGTAATACTGTAGTGCGGGGCATTCATACATAACATGAGGTAGTGAACCAATGGCCGCATGGCATGTCCAACAACTATTGCCCTGAGTAGTGTTCCATTTGGCTAATCTGTCAGGAGTGTAAAAACACCGGTGGGCTAGAAAGAAGAGTGTCTGAGTGAGTGAGGCGGATCGGGAGACCCGTGTCACTCTACTCCAGACGAGGCTCCATTGCTCCGGGGTCAAAGTCACATGCAATTCTCTCTCCCATGCTTTCTGCGCCATGGGGGCATCTCTAACTACAGCATTACATAAGGTTTTGTAAAAATTGGATGCTACACCCGGTGAACTACCGATAGATCGGATAGTCTCCAACCAACCTTGTGTAGGGGGGGCCGATGGCGGGAGCACCTTAGCACTCCGAAGGCAATGCTGAAGTTGCACCAACTGAAAATAGTGTTTCGCTGGGAGACCAAACTCAATTTGCGATTCACTAAAAGTTTTCCAGCGACCTTCATGGAACAACTGACTAGGAATCCAAATGCCCCTAGTGTACCAGGGGCTCCACGCCATCGGCTTATTTTGTATTCGAAATCGAGTGTTTATACCAAAGTGGGAGCTTGTCTAACGGACAGAGTCGGGAGTCTAAGGAGTGCATAAGATTATTAAAGGCACCTAAGGTGTCTAAAAGCATTGGTGGAAAGTGGGAGTCTGATGGGAGAGTCATACCAGGGAGAAAAGTAAGAGGAATCGGTTTGCAAAGGTCCTCTTCTATGTCTAGCCACACAGGTCTACTCGGTACTGGATCTTCCAGCCAGCGAGCGCCTTGTTTGAGAAGAAAAGATTGATGATACTTCAGGAAATCAGGGAATCTGACACCCCCATTTTCTTTATCTGCTTGTAGCTTATGTTTCGCTATCCTAGGTGTCTTGTTTTGCCACAAGTATCTAGTCAGAAGGCCCTCTATATCTTTATAGATACGTCGAGGGAAGAGACAGGGCAACATTTCTAAGATATAATTCACTTTCGGAACAATCATCATTTTTATGGTTTCTAATCGACCCCACCAGGTAAGTGTTAAAGGAGTCCAGCGGTGAGTAAGCGCCCGAACTTTAGAGGTTAAGTCTTTGGCATTGAAGGAGATAGTGTCTTCTAAAGGAGAACAATAGTGAACCCCAAGGTATTTGACCATACGAGGTTGCCATAAAAAGGGGAAGGGTTGCATATCTGCCTGATGAAGCAAAGGATTTAATGGAAAGGCTACCGACTTGGTCCAATTTATCTTATAACCGGACAGTTGTGAGTATTTACCAATTTGCTCTAGGACAGCCGGTACTGAGTCTATAGAGACAAAAAGCATAAGGTCATCAGCATACGCTGAAATTTTGATTTCCCTATGGGTGAAGGGGACTCCATGAATCTCCTCCGATTGCCGGATTAGTAAAGCCAAGGGTTCAAGTGCGAGATCGAAGAGAAGTGGAGACAATGGGCATCCCTGGCGAGTGCCGCGTTGAAGGGGAAAAGGCTGAGACTTTAAAGCATTGGCACATATACTGGCTGTAGGCTGTGCGTACATGGTGCGAAGACAACGGAGAAAACCTTCCCCGAATCCGTACCAGCGGAGGACTGCAAACAGGAAGGGCCACTCTAAGCGATCAAAGGCCTTCTCAGCATCAAGTGAGAGGCCAACAAATGGGCGATCAAGATTAACTGCGGTAGTCAGTACATGGCATAGAGTCCGAGCATTGTCAGCAGTTGATCTACCAGGAATGAAACCGCATTGATCTGGGTGTATTAAGGTAGGCATCCTATCCGAGAGCCGGGTAGAGAGAATGGTGGCAAATATTTTATAGTCCGCGTTTAGGAGGGAAATTGGACGATAATTAGCTGTTAGTTGCGGGTCTCTCCCCTCTTTCTCAAAAACTACTACATTTGCCATTGAAAAGGACCCTGAGGGAGAACCCTCCTCGGCCAGTGCAGAAAAATAAATTTTCAAAACTGGAGCTAAGTCAGCGTGAAAAGTTTTGTAGAATTCAGCAGGGAGACCGTCTGGGCCTGCGGCTCGACCTGAGGCACATTTCTTGATAGCAGAATGAATTTCTGAGACAGTAAATGGTGTGTCCAAGGCCACTCTATCTTCGTCAGATAGGGTCGGTCTTTGTACCCCTGAAAGTAAGCGTTCAAATACATCGGGCTCAAAATCACATTCAGATTGATAAAGCCGAGTATAAAAATCACGAAAGAGTGCTAAGATTTCGGTATCTTTAGTGACCAAGCCCCCCCCCGACGGATTACGGAGGGCGGTAACACGCTTGGCTTCTTTTTGACCTTTTAGGGCATTTGCTAATAATTTGCCAGCACGATTATTTTCCCGATAATATAGCCCTTGTTGTGATTCGATATTTTTAACAGCAGCAGTGTACAAAATCTGATTGTATTGAAAACGCAAGCGTTGTAAACGGAGTAAAATACATGGGTCAGTACGGGACGTGAGGAGACGCTCCCCAGCTTGTATCTGCTGCTCTAGAATCAGTAAATGCTGCTTTCTTTGTTTCCCCTGCCGAATTTGATAGCTTGTTATAGTGGCGCGGATAGATGCTTTAAAACCCTCCCACCAAGCCCAGCTCGCTGTGTCATGGGGTGAGTTAAAATGAAAATAATCTTGGATAGCGGCCTGTATATCAACCTGAAAATCTTTTTGACCCAGTAGGGATCTATCAAAAAACCAAGCTCGGGGAGAATCGTCCCGCGCAGTGACACGTAATGATAAAGATATGGCAGCATGATCTGAAATATGGAGAGGATGAGTCCTAGTCGTGTCAACTTGAGAAATCAGTGCTTTGGAAATGAGAAAGAAATCTATTCTAGATTGGGAGTGATGGGGGGCAGAAAAGAAAGTGAACTCTAAGTCGGAGGGGTGAAGTAGCCTCCATATATCTACCAGCGCAAGATCTTGCATCAGAGCTGTAAGGGTAGCAAGACTCTTGGGTGGACTACTCGTTCTAGGCGGCTGTCTATCTATCAGAGGGTCTAACACTTGATTAAAATCACCACCAAGTATTAATGGAGTATTGGCAGAGGCCTGTGCCAACTGCGCAATACTTGCATAGTAAGCAGGGTTGTCCACATTCGGGGCATAAATGCAAATACATGTAAATTCACTATCTCCAACCTTAAGATGTACACGGGCCCATCTACCCTCCTTGTCAGCGCTAGTATCAATTACAGTAGCTTGCAGAGATTTCTTAACCAAAATGGCTACCCCGCACCGTTTGGAAACGGCGGGAGAATAGGCAGCCACCATGTAAGGCTTAACATTGAGTTTCAGCGTTTCAGCAGAGTTTAAGTGCGTTTCCTGAAGAAACGCTAAATCAGCATGCTCATGGCTAAGATAGCTAAGGATTTTCTTTCTCTTGATTGGACTATTAATGCCCTTTACGTTGAGTGATAAGATTTTACATAAAGCCATTCAGACAAGTTAAAAATTCTGAGCATGATAGCGCACATAATTTCACAATGTCCCTCATATTGACTGTATCTGACTGTACATATGGCATAAAATAAAATAAGCTTAGATAATACAATGAAGCGCCCCCCATGAAAAAAGAAAAACCGCAGCGCGGTAGAGAAGAAGCAAAACCCCAAAAATTACTGGCGACCATGTGTCTGCGGGGAGAAGCCCCAGAGAAGGCCGAAATTGAAAAAACACATAACCTGTAGGACTGTGCGTGCTCCGAATCCGACCGAGGCACACATCATGGAGGGATAGGAGACCACATAACAAAAGTCATAGAAAGAAAGAAAGAAAGTCCAGGCAGTCTCTGTACTGAACTATGACCGCCGCATCGGGCCCTTCAAAATGGCGGACAGAGCCGGCAAATAAAAGTCCAAGTCGTTGGATTAGCGCATCTGCTCTGCTTCTTTGGAGTCTAAGAATGTTGATAGTAGATCAGGATCTTCGAATGTCCTGGTTTGGTTGTGGAGAGTCACTCGGAGCTTCGCGGGATACAACAGGCCAAAGCGAGCCTGTAGCTGTTGAAGTCGAGGGCGAAAAGCAAGGAGTTTCTTCCGTCGGTCGACTGTAGGCTTTGCCAGATCAGGGAAGAAGGAGACTTTGTGACCTTCAAATTCCAAATGATGGTTCGCCCGGGCAGCATTTAAAATTTGTTCCACTTGTTGATATCGTAGCAAGCAAAAGATAATAGGCCGGGGGGTCGTGCGATTAAGCGCCATGTGGGTAGGAACACGGTGTGCTCGATCGATTTCCAGTTCTTTATGAAAGGTGATCTTCAGCAAGGAGGGAAGAGTTTTGAGCAGGAATTCTCTCATATCTCCCGCTTCCACCCCCTCCGGTATTCCAATGAGCCTCACATTGTTGCGACGGGCTCGGTTATTGCTATCTTCTAACTCCTTTTGCAGATTCTGTATCTGGCGCTCAGCCTTGTCCAGTGTGCCCAAGCGCACCGCGTGCGAGTCGAGGACCCCCGCCATATTGTCCTGCCGTAATGAGAGACCTTCAAGTCGGTCCTGGAGCACTCCAAAGTCTTCTCGCATGGCTCTAAGCGCTTCTCCATTGGACTGCACCAATTCCTTCACGCCGCGTATTTCCTCTAAAATCTCCAGGTGCATTTCGGGGTTCTCCCGAAATGGAACCATCTTCTGTGGGGAGGACACCTCTGTTTTGGAGCGTTTTCCGTGAGAAGAAGAAGGAGACCCGAAGTCCAAGCGCGCTGGTTTATGGGCCGCCATCCCCCCCGAGGTACCCCGGTCAGCCCGGAGCGAAATAGTAAGTTTGTATAGGTATTATGTCAGGATTCTAAGTAGGCCTCTCGGGAGCTTCAGCGCGAAGCGTCTTACCCGCTGGACATCAGGCTCCGCCCCCCCCTATCTGCGGGCTTAATAATTATATTATTATTACTTTGTAAGGATCTTTTTAAGGATTCAGTAGGATCTCCTTTAAGGCGCATATAGAATTTTTCGTCTTTCAATTGTCTTTGGACTTCACTAATATAGGCCTCCTTATCTATTATAACAGTTGCGCCCCCTTTATCTGCGGGCTTAATAATTATATTATTATTACTTTGTAAGGATTTTATAGCTGAACCTTCTGTTCTTGCACACACTGTCTGTGTGCACTGCACCACTGTGTTGCCACAGATAGACTGCGTTCCCTGGGGAGTCCATGACTGTACATCCGACAGGGCCTGTCTGTTGCAGTGGACGTGCCAGCCTGCACATGGCTAGGCCACTGTCTGCTGTGGCTAGCAGCCACTGCCCCCTCCACCACCTGTACCCTTCCGCCAACATGCTGACATGTCCTTATCTTGGAAAAAGCATATGACCTGATTGAGTTGTGGCACTCCAGGACTGCATTTGGGGGACTCGGCTGTAGGTAATGCCCATTGTTATGTTGTGTGTGTGGTGTATGGTGAAATATAGGTGTTTGAATCATGCTTATGTTCTCTGCAATAAAGGAGTGTCTTTACTATCTCTGTTTAGTGGTGGGTAAAATATGGGGACTGGGTTGGCAGGGGCACCAACTGGGATTTGAACTTATGACTCTCTGGTCTTACAGGTACTGGCTGTGTCTGCTGTACCACACTGTGGCCACAGAGGCAGTGTGGTCCCTGGAGATAGGAAACGTGGCCGAAAGAGTCAGAAACCCTGCTCTGCACATTTTTACTGTGGGCTCATTCACCTTGTATGGAGACAAAAGTGCAAATAAACCCCGAAACTGACCTCAAAAAAAGGGGAAAAAACATAACCAAGCTGGCCAATAGTGATATCAATGGGCAACTATAAAAAAACACTCCCAGGAAAGCTCCAAAAAAAGGGAATGATTTTTGGAAGGGTCTACGCTCCGTAGACCCTTCCAAAAATCATTTCTTTTTTTTTTTGGAGCTTTCCTGCCAGTGTTTTTTATGGTTGCCCATTACTATCACTGTTGCCCAGCTGGTTTATAATTTTGTAGAATTTTGTTGTGCTCTTTTTCAATTTATATTTGCTATTTTGTTCTGTGCAAATGTATCACACTGCTCACGTTTTGTAGGTTACCCCGGTTTTGCTGTACATTGCCGACGGAAATGGTTTCTCTTCCCTTTAAATCGGCTCTAAAGCGAGGTTTTCACTCGCGGTATTTTTTAGCTTGAATTTCAGTCCCGCTCCTGTGCGGGGAGCCTCTCCCCTCCCACTCTCCACCCATTGACCCCGTCCCTCCGCCCCTCAGGAGCCTTCCTCCGCCCTCCGTAAGCCTTTCCACGCCTCCATCGCACAGTAGCGGGCCATGCACTTGTGCGGGCCTGTTAATGCGACGCGCACATGTGCGGGGCACAAAAACGCACTATTAGCATGCGCTAAGGTACCTTAGTGCACGCTCAAGTGCGCCCCGCACAAGTGCGCGGTTTAGTAAACATACCCCTATATGTTTTTAATTTTGAAGAAAAATTTATTAAAAACAACCGTTTTAATCTAATATTAAAATTTGGATCAGGTACATTGATGATATTTTTGTTTTGTGGGATGGCTCCATGGATCTGTTAAATGAGTTTAATGAATGGATCAATTCTTGCGATAATAATTTACTTTTTCAAGTAACTTACGATGAACACCAGATATCATACTTGGATTTACAAATTAAAAAAACTGACAAAGGTGTTGTGACCACTCTTTATAGAAAACCAACAGACAGAAATCAAATATTGCATTATCAAAGTTTTCATAATCCGGCACTGAAAAGCAATTTACCAGTTAGTCAACTTCTGAGGGCACGTAGGATATGCACATTTAGCTAGGACTTTGAAAGACAAGCAAGTATCATGACAGATAGATTCAGAGGAAGGCAATACCCAGACCAACATGTTTTAAGCGTTTATAATAGAGCGAAGCTCACTGACCATAGTGCTTTACTCCAACAACAAGAGAAAAGAAACGATGTAGGTATTGTTTGCCCTTTATTATACTCTCAACAATCATATAAGATAGAGAGAATAATCAGAAAACACTGGCATCTAATCCAATCTTTACCAGGTTTTCACAATCAAAAGTTTACTATAGCACATAAGCGTAATGCAAATTTAAGAAACATGTTAGTGCCCTCTGCTCTTACCGAGCGGAAATTTCTCCCTAAATATAAAGGACATGTCCCATGTGGCAGGTGTTCAGTTTGCATTCACTCCTTAACAATTAAGGAACGGTTTATTCGCCCAGTGAATAATCAAATTTTTTATTTGGATGATTTTTCCAATTGTCTTACGAGTCACGTTATTTACGTTATCCTTTGTCCATGTAAAAAAATGTATATAGGAAAGACTATCCATTCTGTCTGTGATAGAATCATTGAGCATAGAAGCTGTATAAAGAGGAAACTGGTGGATAAACCTCTAGTCGGTCATTGGCTGGAGCTTACACATACGATTGCTGATTTAAAATTTTTTGTGGTCAAAAAGGTAAAAGTTAATTGGAGAGGTGGAGATGTGGATAAAACAATACGACGTTTGGAAGAGAGATATATTTTCGCATTTAATAGTCTGCATCCCTACGGCCTCAATATGGAATGTGATCTGTCAGTTTTTCTTTAATTGTGGTCTGGTTTTTTAATGGGGATGGTTTCCCATTTTATTCATCAGTTTTTAATTTATTTAACATTTGGTATATATATCCCTTTTATAGTGTGACAGGTGTCATCCGATTTTTGGTTTTTTACCTTTCTCCCTCCTCCCCTTCCCCTTTTTCCCCCTTCCCCCCCCCCCCCCTCCTTTCCTCCTTTCCCCTCCTCCCCTTCCCTCTTCCCTTCCCCCCCTTTCCTCCTCTCTCCCACCTCCTTTCTTCCCCTCCCCTTTCCCCACCCTCCCTCCTTTCTTCCCCACCCCTCCCCCCTCTTCCCTCCCTCTTCCCCCTCCTACCCCCCTCCTTCACCCCTTCCCTCTTCCCCCTCCCCCCTCCCCTTCCCCTTTCCCCCTCCCCCTTCCCTTCCCTTCCCTCCCTTCCCCTCTTTCCCTTCTTTTCCTTTTCCCCTCCTTCCCCTCCCCCTCCCCCCTTTTTCCTCCTTCCCCCCTCTTCCCCTTCCCCTTCCCCCCCCCCTCCCCTTCCCTCCTCCCCCCCTCCCTCCCTTCCTCCCTCCCCCCTCCTCCTCCTCTCCTCCCCCTCCCCCTTCTTTCCTTCTTTCCCCTCCCCTCCCCTCCCTTGTTTTACTCTTGGTGGTTTATACAATTAAAGATGGCCAGAATGGTTAACCTTTGGAATTATGGGGCCCAATTTTTCTTCTTCATGGTGCTATTTCATCATTATATATTTGGATTCCCCTAATAGAGTGGTGTTTTTAATTTTTATATGTTAGTACTGTGCAGCCAAAACTTTCCTTAGTGAGAGTACACACATCGACGTTTGTTTTAAAGATCCATTTTTTATAATAGCCTTTTACATAGATGGTATGTATGCTGAAAGTGCTTTTTTACTTTTTTATTCCCCTTTCTTTATAGTGCTAAAGTGGTTTAAACGAATCCTCATCGGGATGCCCTTTGCAGTACCATGCAGCTATATAAACCTCTTATAATGAGAATGTATGTGTCGGCGTCTTTAAAGGTTCATTTTTTTATAGTAGCTTCATCGTTTGGATGGTGTGAAAGCTGTAAGCGTTTATTTTTTAATTTTTACTTTTTATTGTGGTTTAAGACAAATGCAATCTCATCAGGATATTTTTTGTAGTTTCATGACATTGAGGGGGATGTTTACTAAAGTGCGGTAATCGTGAATAACGCGCGTAAAGTATGTTTAACGATCGTTCGCACGTCCGAACGCGCTTTCTGATGTGCGAACAATTGTTAAACGTGCTTTACGCGCGTTAACCGTAGTTAACGATCGTAAACCTCCGCGGCGCGTTAAAACAGCGCAGAAGGTGGAGAGTGGGCGGAGAGAAGGGGTCAATGGGCGGAGAGTGGGCGGGGAGAGGCTCCCCTCACACTAACGCACTGAATTCCTGAGCTCAATTCCAACGCGAATGAAAACCTGTCGTTAAAGGCATTTAAAGGGAAGAGAAACCATTTCCGTCAGCAATGTACAGAAAAACCGGGTAACCCACAAAACGTGAGCAGTGTGATACATGTGCACAGAACAAAATTTCACATAAAACGTTAAAAATGACCACAAGAAACATTTTAAAAAGCATAATTCAGCTGGGCAACAGTGATAGCAATGGGCAACAAGGAACAACACTCCCTGGAAAGCACCAAAGAAAAACGAAATGATGTGTGGAAGGGTCTACGCTCCGCAGACCCTTTCAAAGATCATTTCATTGTAATGGAGCTGTCCTGGGAGTGTTATGTAATGTTGCCCAATGATATCATTGTTGCCCAGCTTGGTTATGGGTGTGTGCCCCTTTTGTGAGGTCTTTTCAGAGGTTTATGTGCACCTTTGTCTGCATACAAGGTAAATGAGACCACAGTAAACCTGTTGCAGAGCAGGGTTTCTGACTCGTCAGGCCGGTTTAACTAACTCCAGGGACTACACTGTTTCTGTGGCCACACTGTGGTGCAACAGACACAGCCAGTGCCTGTACGACCAGAGGATCACAGGTTCAAATCCCAGCTGGGGCTCCTGCCAACCCAATCCCCATAGTTTTACCCACCACTAAACAGTGATAGTAAAGACACTCCTTTATTGCAGAGAACATATGCATGGCCTATATTTTACCACACCAACACAGACACCAGAAACAGGCACATTACCTAAAGCAGAGTCCCGCAAATGCAGTCTTGGAGGGCCCCACACCATTCCCGGCTTCATGCTGCCTCTAATAAAGATGCCTGTGCTGCATAGCTATGCACCACCCCCATTGGTATGCAGATGTAGCTCATGCATATTTATGAGGGACAGCATGAAACCCGAACAGTGTTTGGAACACACCAGGACTGGAGTTGGGGAACTCCTGCCGTAAAGCAGCAGCCCAACAGGGCCACACATCCACCACAGGCCCCATTGGCCAATGCCCCTGGAGAGGCAAGACATTGGGCCCTGCCTGTATCTCCCAATACTAGCAGTTGCATACCTTAGCAATGCCACCCTACACCTGGGTATATGGTACAGAGCTATCAAACGTTTCCTATGATAACTGGCAGATATCAATTCC
Source organism: Ichthyophis bannanicus (assembly GCA_033557465.1). Lineage (NCBI taxonomy): Eukaryota > Metazoa > Chordata > Amphibia > Gymnophiona > Ichthyophiidae > Ichthyophis > Ichthyophis bannanicus. The sequence goes on from CM066031.1 coordinate 175,305,070, forward strand.
TACGTTAAGCACATGTTGCTCATTGAGCTCCACCATAACAATCATTCTGATGTCTGCGGTGTGTGCTGCAGGTCTGGTCTCTGACAGTGTTCACCACCCTGGGGAGTGACCCCCCAACAGCCTTGCATACCATATCCATGCCTGTACTATGTCCATGACTGGTGTGGTGGGTATGGCTGCTGACCACCTCTATAGTAGCACAATGCTGGCATAGGTGTGGTGGGTCTGTCTGTCTATCCAGTGTGTGGTGGCTGCAAACACCTTCCACAGTCCACACTGCCAGCAATGTTGCCAGTATTGGGCTGCCAATGTGCATAATGAGGAGCAAGGTACCATAGGTATAGGCCAGACAGCGTGGCCTGGCCTGGCCAGGGTGCATCTGCACAGGGCATAGGGCACTGACTGGGACATTTTAGTGCCCGGCCACCACCTACACAGACAGGGTGACCTCGGTATGTCCTGCTGAGAGATCACTCTCAACTTGACTGTGCAGTGACCACAGCATGGCTAGGCACCCCAATTGTGCTATATAGTACTTTTGTCATGTGATGAATATGGGTTTCCTTTTGGGGGCCCAGTCACTGATTTATCTGCTTGCTGTGTATGCTGACATCCCAGTTCTGGGTGCATGCATCTCCACTGGGCACATGCACTATGGACTAGCTAGCAGGCTGTTTGCAGCTGGTATGTGTCTTGATGGAATGGCTTGCAGTGGCTGATGGCTTGCACCAGAGGAATATCAGATAGTGGTGGGGTGTAGCATACCATATCCCTGCCTAATGTCTGTTTGCTATTGTGTTATGGCTGTGTACAGAGCTGCATTGACTGCCCTGTGGGGTGTCTGTTCCTCAGCAGGACTAGGGTTAATGTTCCCCTCTACTGCCATCTTTGCAGGGAGGTAGACTGTGGATCTTTTGATGGGAGACCCCTTTTGCCACCCTGGGGGCTACACCTGACTGAAACAGATAGAGATGTCCAAGGTGTTCCTGCAGAAACTACCTATCTCACACAGTAACAGTGCTTTGGACCTGTGCCATGGCCTCTTTCAGCTATGGACGGCGCTGTGGACCTAGTGCTGGGCGCCTCACTGCACGCTCAGGGTGAGCACAGTACCCGCACAATGTGACGGTGTGTAGCTACTCTGTGCCAGTACAACACACGGTCAGTACCCCCGATCAGGCAGGGGTGCACATGGTCAGTTCCCCCTACCAGGCCGAGGTGCTGTGGGGGTGCATTCCACATGGTGTGTATCTGTGGACAGCTGATTTGCATGTGCAGTGCATCATGGGGGTGACTGGCACAATCCAACCCTGTGAAACTCCAGCACCTGCTCACAGGCTCTGATAAACCATAGGCCATTACACGTACATCTGTTAGCATAATGCATAGGTGCAAGACACCCTACAGAGTCTGTAATATAAGATGCCCACACTGGTAAAAACACACGTACCCACGCACGTAAAAACACACGTACCCACGCACAATTGTACGCGCGCAGCTACGCACGTACCAACGCACGCAGCCTCGCACGCACCAATGTACGTGGCTAGGCACACTCCGAGGGTGTGTTTCTGACACCAATACTTAACGTAACGAAAAACATGCCTCCTCATTCCCTCTGTAATGTACAGGGTGATGCCTGGGAGAGCCTTCTGCGTTAGGCACACTGGGGACTGGAACCCATGATGCCTGTAACAGCAGTTAGTACCGTAACCATTGTGCTACAGCTCTGTTTCAGTGCTTTGTGTCTGTACGTCTTCTTACGATTAACGCGCAGTAACGCGCCACGGCGCCCAGTAACGCTCGTTAATTTTTTGAACGCGCGTTAGTGGTGATGATGTACCGCCCATGTCCTTATTTGGGGTTTCTGTCACTACCGCGGCTCCTAACACGAATTGCACTAACGCAGTTTAGTAAACATACCCCTGAATCTTTTATTCCGATACGTCAGTACCAGGCAGCTATAAAACTCCCCTTAATGAGAGCGCATGCGTTGGCGTTTTTCTAAAGGTTCATCCTTATAGTAGCCTCGTTCTTTGAAAGCTGTAAGTCCTTTTACCTTTGTGGTTGTCAAGCAATTCTCTTATGTATAATTTTAAAAGAAATATTATTGTGATGCAAGTTTTGTTTAGTAAGAGCACACACGTTGGCGTGTTTTAAAGATTATTTTTTTAATAGCCCCTTTCTATAGATGGTGTGCACGCGGTAAGTGCTTCCTTATTCCCCTTTTGTTTTGCGGTTTGAAAGTAGCTTGGCTATATATCTTTTTTCATCAAGATGTCCCTTAGGATTTCAATATTTGGATCTTTTTTATCTATACGTCAAAAAATACTTTTCCTAGTGAGAGCGCACATGTCGGCATTTTTTTAAAGGTAAATTCTCGTAGTAACCTCACTCTAGGATGGTGTGAAAGTTGTAAATGTATCCTCCCCTCTTCTTGCGATTATAAGCACCTTCTGCTGTATATGTTTTAAATGTAATCCCCTTTCGGGTATTTTTATTCTTATATGTCAGCACTAGGTAGCTATAAGAATTCCCCTTAGTAAGAGTGCATGCCTTAGCGTTTTTCTAAATGTTTATTCTTTTAGTAGTCTCATCGCTTGAAAGCTGTAACCTTTTTTAAATTTTGGGGTATGTTTACTAAACCACGCAATTGTGCGGGGCGCACTTGAGCATGCGCTAAGGCACCTTAGCGCACGCTAATAGTGCGTTTTTGTGCCCCGCACACGTGCGCGTCACACTAATGGGCCCGCTCAGGTGCGCGGCCCGCTACTGTGCGATAGAGGCGTGGAAAGGCATTTTGAGGGCGGAGGAAGGCTCCCGAGGGGCGGAGGGATGGGGTCAAGGGGTAGAGAGTGGGAGGGGAGAGGCTCCCCGCACAGGAGCGGGGCTGAAACTCAAGCTAAAAGATACCGCGAGTGAAAACCTCGCGTTAGAGCCAATTTAAAGGGAAGAGAAACCATTTATGTCAGCAATGTACAGCAAAACCAGGGAAACCTACAAAACGTGAGCAGTGTGATACATGTGCACAGAACAAAATAGCAAATAAAACACTGAAAATGACCACAACAAAATTCTAAAAAATTATAATCCAGCTGGGCAACAGTGATCGTCATGGAAAACATCAAAAATCACTCCCAAGAAAGCCCCAAAAAAGAAATATGAATTTTAGAAGGGTCTACGCTCCGTCCCCATACAAGGTGAATGATCCCACAGTGAAATTGTGCAGAGCAGGGTTTATGACTTCTTTGGCCAGGTTACCTATCTCCAAGGACTGCACTGTATCTGTGGCCACAGTGTGGTTCAGTGAACACAGACAGTGTGTTCAAAAGTCAGCAGTTCAAGTCCCAGCTGGGGCTCCTGCAAACCCAATCCCCATATTTTACCCACCACTAAACCATGATAGTAAAGACTAGCCTTTTTTGAAGATAACATAATCATGGTCCAAACACCTCTATTTTACCCTACAGAGCACAGACATCACAAACATGCGCATTACCTAGACCACAGTCCCCTCAATGCAGTCCTGGAGGGCCACATATCATTCAGCTGTGATGCTGTCACCAATATAAGGCCATGTCAGCATGGTGTCGGAGGGGTACAGTTGGTGGAGGGGGCAGTGGCTGCTGCTCACAGCAGACGGTGGCCTAGCCCCCTTCACTTGGGTGCAGTGCACGCCAACAGACAGGCCCTGTCTGACAAACAGCCATGGACTCCCCAGGGAATGCACTGCTGTTGTGCTAAGACGGTGGTGCAGCGGAAACAGCCAGTGCCTTTAGGACCAGAAGGTCAAAGGTTCCAATCCCAGCTGGGGCTCCTACTAACCCAGTCCCCTTATTTCACCCATGAAGAAAACATGGTAGTAAAGACTGAAACATTATTGCAGAGAACATACGCATGGTTAATATGCCTGTATTTTACCCCACACAGCACAAACATCATAGAAATGTGCAGTACCTAGAGCAAAGTCTCCCAAATGCAGTCCTGGAGGGCCAGATACCATTCTGGTTCCATGCTGCCTCTAATAAAGATGCCTGTGCTGCATATCTATGCACCACCCCCATGGTATGCAGATGTATCTCATGCATATTCATGAGGGACAGCATGAAAACCCGAACAGTGTTTGGCACACCAGGACTGGAGTTGGGAACCTCTGCCGTAAAGCAGCAGCCAACAGGGGCCGACACACCCACACCCACAGGCCCCATTGGCTAATGCCTCCTGGAGAGGCAGGACATTGGGCCCTGCATGCATCTCCCAATACTAGCACTTGCATACCTTAGCAATGCCACCCTACACCTGGGTATACGGTACACAGCTATCAAACGTGTGCTATGATTACTGGCAGATAGCAATTCCTACGATAAGCACAGTTTGCTGATTGAGCTCCATCATAACAATCTATCTGATGTCTGTGGTGTGTGCTGCAGGTCTGGTCTCTGACAGTGTTTACCACCCTGGGGGGCGACCCCCAACAGTATTGCATACCATATCCATGCCTGTACTGTGCCCAGGACTGGTGTGTTGGCGAGGACTGCTAAACCCCCCGATAGTAGCACAAAAGATGACCAAGCTGGGCAATGGTGACAGCAATGGGAAACATCAAGAAACACTCCCAATAAAGCCCTGAAAAAAAGATATGAATCTCAGAAGGGTCCACGCTCCTGCACCATACAAGGTGAATGATCCCACATTGAAATAGGACAGAGCAGGGTTTCCCTCTCCAATGGACAGGTCTCCTATGGCATGCACATGTTCCACAACAGCATGGCGGAGTTGGGTGGAAGCGTGGACGACTATGCAGGCACCCCGACCCCAGAACGTGCACCATAGGCAGTCGCCTACTTGCACACTGGATGGCCTAAGACTGTGCACCAACAGCACCACCAGCAGAAGGGCATGCAGCATGTTGGCAGAGGGGTACTGGTGGTGGAGGGGGGCAGTGGCAGCTGCCCAGAGAACACGGTGGCATAACCCCTTCACGTGGGTGCAGTGCACTCCAACAGACAGGCTCTGTCTGACAAACAGCCATGGTATCTCCAGGGACTACATTGTCTGTGTGGTGCAGTGAACACAGCCAGTGTGTTCAGAAGACAAAAAACACCAGTTCAAGTCCCAGCTGGGTCCCCTGCCAACCCAGTCCGCATATTTTACCCACCACTAAACCGTGATAGTAAAGACGAACCCTTATTGCAGAGAACATAAGCATGGTCCAAACACCTCTATTTTACCCTAAAGAGCACAAACACCAGAAACATGCGCAACACCTAGAGCAGAGTCCCCCAAATGCAGTCCTGGAGGGCCACATATCATTCAGCTGTGATGCTGTCTCCAATATAAGGCCATGTCAGCATGGTGGCGGAGGGCTACCGGTGGCAGAGGGGGCAGTGGCTGCTGCCCACAGCAGAAGGTGGCCTAGCCCCCTTCACGTGGGTGCAGTGCACTCCAACAGGCAGGCCCTGTGTGACAAACAGCCATGGACTCCCCAGGGAATGCACTGTCATTGTGCTAAGATGGTGGTGCAGCGGACGCAGCCAGTGCCTTTTGGACCAGAAGGTCACAGGTTCAAATCCCAGCTGGGGCACCTGTCATCCCAATCCTCACATTTTACCCATGAAGAAAACATGGTAGTAAAGACTGAACCTTTACTGCTGAGGACATAAGCGTGGGTGAAACACTCATATTTTACCTTAAACATCACACACCACATAAACATATGCATCACCTACAGCAGAGTCCCCCAAATGCAGTCCTGGAGGGTCACAAATCACTCAGGTTGGATGCTGTCTCCAATAAAGATGCCTGTGCTGCAATTCAAGGTACCGCCCCCATGGTATGCAAATGTATCATAGGCATATTCATCAGGGACATCATGAAAACCCAACCAGTGTTTGGCCCACCAGGACTGGAGTTGGGAACCTCTGCCCTAGAGCAGCGGGCAACAGGGGCAGAAACACCTGCACCTGCAGGCTCCATTATCCAAAGACTAATGCAGAGGCAGGATGTTGGGCCCTGTGTGCATCTCCCAATACTAGCATGTGCTGGTTCAGCAGTCCATGTATCAACCATTGTGCTACACCTCTGTCACCAGGACTCTATGTCAGCATACATACTAAAGGATAACGTGCATTAATGTGGCATGCCGACCTACATCGCCTCATAATGGGCACCACGCAACCTATTGTGCATGTCCAATGGTCAGATATGAAGCTCCCCCCTACCCCCCTATGGCAACCTCCACATCATTGCTGGGCACACATCGAGATGGACCACTGAACATACTCCAGTGGCACACACAACCCCATATCACCAGGGTGACTGATAGCTGACGCTGATGGTCTGTCAGCACTCCTTGTTGTAAGTGTCTTGGCAGTACTTGCTATGTGACACACATAGCACACATCATCAGACAATGCACTAGGAATCAGTGGATATGTGTCCAGAGGTTCAAACCCACACTGTGTAAACAGGAATAATTCATAATAAGCTAAGTGATCTTTTGTACATGAGAGACACATCGGTGCTATGTGTGTCTGCAGAGATCCGTAGACATACTGTTGGCGACACCATAACCTGTGCGGCAGAAAGATGCGTGCATTTGCAATTTGCAATTTTCTGTCGCGCAGCCATGCGGAGCGCAAGAGCGCGATTTTCTCTGTCACGCAGCCATGCGGAGCGCAAGAGCGTGATTTTCTCTGTCACGCAGCCATGCGGCATGCATGTGCGCGAGCTGCTATGCGCATGTGCGGAAGTTGCATTGCATGCATCCGCGCGTCCAGATGGGCATACAGGAAAATGGCGACCCGAACGAAGAAGCCTGCATTCAGCCACCACGAGCTGCGCCACCTGGCTGCTCTGATTGAGCCCAAGCTGCACAGGCTGTTTCCTGGGGCCTCCAGGCGAAGGGACATGGGGAAGGTGCAAAGGGCCTGGGAGAGAGTGGCCTCTCAGTCATCCTGGTGATATGGTGCAGTGTGCCTAGACTGTTGAATCCATTCACCCTATGCCCAGGAGTCCTGAGAGCCCATAAGAATGGGTCGTCAGTCACTCTGGTGATATGGTGCAGTGTGCCTAGACTGTTGAATCCATTCACCCTATCCCCAGGAGTCCTGGCAGCCCATCAGAGTGGGCTGTCAGTCACCCTGGTGATATGGTGCAGTGTGCCTAGACTGTTGAATCCATTCACCCTATCCCCAGGAGTCCTGAGAGCCCATCAGAGTGGGCTCTCAGTCACCCTGGTGGTATGGTACAGTGTGCCTATACTTTTGAATCCATTCACCCTATCCCCAGGAGTCCTGGCAACCCATCATAGTGGGCTGTCAGTCACCTTGGTGAGACGGTGCAGTGTGCCTATACTTTTGAATCCATTCACCCTATCCCCAGGAGTCCTGGCAGCCCATCATAGTGGGCTGTCAGTCACCCTGGTGATATGGTGCAGTGTGCCAATGTTGTTCAATACATCCTCCCTATCCCCAGGAGTTCTGGCAGCCCATCATAGTGGGCTGTCAGTCACCCTGGTGATATGGTGCAGTGTGCCTATACTTTTGAATCCATTCACCCTATCCCCAGGAGTCCTGGCAGCCCATCATAGTGGGCTGTCAGTCACCCTGGTGATATGGTGCAATGTGCCAATATTGTTCAATACATCCTCCCTATCCCCAGGAGTCCTGGCAGCCCATCATAGTGGGCTGTCAGTCACCCTGGTGATATGGTGCAGTGTGCCTATACTTTTGAATCCATTCACCCTATCCCCAGGAGTCCTGGCAGCCCATCATAGTGGGCTGTCAGTCACCCTGGTGATATGGTGCAGTGTGCCTAGACTGTTGAATCCATTCACCCTATCCCCAGGAGTCCTGGCAGCCCATCATAGTGGGCTGTCAGTCACCCTGGTGATATGGTGCAGTGTGCCTAGACTGTTGAATCCATTCACCCTATCCCCAGGAGTCCTGAGAGGCCATTAGAGTGGGCTCTCAGTCACCCTAGTGATATGGTGCAGTGTGCCTATACTTTTGAATCCATTCACCCTATCCCCAGGAGTCCTGGCAGCCCATCAGAGTGGGCTGTCAGTCACCCTGGTGATATGGTGCAGTGTGCCTAGACTGTTGAATCCATGCTCCACATCTCCAGGAGTTCCTGATACCTGTGTATGGTGTCCTGGCAGTCACCCTGCTGCTATGCTGTATGTTGCTGACAATGTGTCCTAGGACACCCATACCCCAGGGGGCCTGAGAGCTGATTGCAACGGAGGGTATGTCAGTCAGATATGTTCTTACGGTATGGTGGGTAGGTAGCACATCTCCCACAGTCCTTGAGGTCCACAGCTCAGCACACACACCGTTGATGTATCCAGATGATATGGTAGGCGCAGATGTGGATGTGCGTAAATAACACCTCCCCAACATTAGCTATGAGATCCAATTCCGAAGGTCTGTAACAGAGACATGTCCCCAGACATGCATGCTGAGTCAGGTCACACATCTGCCCATCCGGCAGGAATCACACACGTGTTTGCAGATGAACATCACAGATGCTGTTGGAAGGATACATGCACCTGTTTAGGTTGCACACCACAGCCTGAAACACACACATGAGCACTGGTGGCAATAGCCCATACCCGTGCAATGGCCCCTGCCCCTAGTGTTGGCAGGCTCACCTGCCATAACCATCCAAGGCGCAGGTCAGAGGAACAGAAAAACATCAGATAGCCCAGAATGGGACAGATGCAAGTCCACCGAGACCAGTATGCTCCATGCAACAGACAGACAGGTCACACAACGCTTGTAGTTTGTCAAACATTGCTATCCATGGCCTTGTAGAAAGCCACATGTCATGGACGTGGCCCCTGGTAAGGTGCATAGGGCCACCCACCCAACGTCCCATGTATGGATACATCACCCATGTGTGATGGGATATCATGTTGCCAGTGGGTGTGGGTCGGATGACATGTGTAGATAATGTCAACACAAATGTGTGAAACATACCACATACAGGGTTAGGGGGGGTAGCCTGGACATCATCATTGCCAACCCAAACGTGGTACGGCCGTGCCATGTCATTCAAGGGGGTCACAGGGGAATGGAATGGTGTGTTCAGGGTGCCACGCACAATGCACATAGGTGTCACTACACACATGCCCAGACCCACAGCTATGCATGCAGGTGGCACTGGGAACAGTTAATCTCCAGGAACAAGCAGGAATTAGTTGTCACATGTTAGTCTTGTCTGCCCTGTCGCAGCCTGCGTGTGACCGCTCCCCAGCGTCCAATAGGAAAGCATATGGGGGCATCCCACGGCGCCTGCGTGCTGCCCTGATGCCTCTCCCAAATGCTGCTCCCCAGTTCATCATGTTCCACAGAGCCAGCAGGTCATTGTTCCTGTCAGCGCAAAACACCTCTATGGTATTGCCATTCCTGTGTCTGCGCCTGCCGACGTCTCCCTTATCGGTAACACTGGTGTATTGTAACTCCCATCTGTAGAAGTCGTGTTGACCTCACACAAACAAAATAACACAGGAAGAGTGAAAACGTCCTTTGCACGTCTCCCCTCGGTTTGTGCATAGGCCCTAATTCCCCCGCCATCATGGACAGGCACTCCTTGTGTCAGAAGACATGCTCAAAATGTGCCGGTAGCTCCTCTCTCACTTACAACCATGCTTGCTGTCCCGAATGCCTAGGGCCCACTCACTCTATGTCTGACTGTTTGGCCTGTGGGATGGTATCCAAAAGGGGTCGGCCGAAAAGAGCACCCAAACTCAGTACCCACCACCCCACCGACGTGGCCCTGGTGGCAGCCATGTCCTCAGGGGAGTTCTTTACCTCCTGTGGATCCCATGTAACCAAACATAAAGCTGGCCATTTCTGAAAGGATCCATCCCCCTCCAAACATCGGGATGCCCCGGTGTTGGCCCTGAGGAACGCACTCTGGCCAAACTGCCCTGGTGGGATTCCCCAGCCTCCACAAGCCACTTTGTGGCTACAGCAAGGTCTGGAGGCCGCAGCCTCCCCTGAACCCCTTGGGCCCTGCTTTGGGGTACTGGCTGTGGCCGTTACCCATACACAGGCATAGCCAGTGTCACTGGACCAGAGGATGCTGGCCAGCAAACGCAGTCTTGCGGCTATCCTTGTGGCATCAAGGTCCTCGTTACCACCCCAGACCACACACATTGCGTCACCGGTACCCACACAGATTGGGGTCCCAGCATGGGCAACTGGACAATCAGTGCTGATGGGTGCCGTCTCCAACACACTGGTACCAGGTCACTCCTGTACCCACGCTCATCGGTACCAAAACCACACTAAACCTGAGCGCCCAGTGACAATATACGTCCAATCCTATGAGGGTTCTGGTGACTGTGACAGCTCAGAGGGTACTAATGTACCTCTCCAGGAGGGGCCTGCATATCCCAAGAGGAGATTGTCACCGCCTGAGGATATGTCCCACCAGGATTTGCTCAGACATGTAGTCAGGGTCCGCTCCATTCCAGTGGCAACTGAATCTGAGCACAGCCCACAGGAGCTAGTCAATCACCAATATCCCCAAATGCCAAAGGAGGCAGCCACCCTGCCAAGACATCAGAACGTACAGGATCCTCTCCTGAAAAGGATGGGACACACCTCTCACCACCTCCCCATATTCCCAATAGCTGGATACTATGTACCCTGAGCCCTCCGTCCCCTGCCTCTCAAACAACATAGCTCCATCAGCACTCCATTGTGGTAGAGTCTGCTATGATGAGAATATAATGCCACAGATGACATGCCGTCAACCCATCTGGTAGGGGCATAAGAACGTAGCTGACTTGCCTCCACCCGCCGCTTTTCAGTCTCAGGCCTGTGGTCCACTGTTGCATCAGGGAACCTATTCCACATCAGTGGTGGAAAATGTTCCCCATCTATGCTGTCAGCCCCGGATGCACAGGGCCAACATTGAAATCAGTCCTGTATGTCCAGGACCAACGAACATCCACCATCCACCTTAACGCTGCCCCTGATCCACCCTTCTCTTGCCCCCATTTAACATCCCCATACAACAGGTAGGGACGTTAGACTGGATCTAGAGGGGGTACAGATAGCTGGTATGGGATTGTTGTCTTTTTTGTTTTTTACTTCAGGTTTTTATATGTGGCGGGTTTCTACCCCATGTTCATCACAGTGAGATGGTTGATGCCCAGGTCCTGTCATTTTAAACATGTTCTTTTAAAATTATTAACCTCGTGGTAAGGTTTTCATTTTTAAAGGTTTTTACTTGGTTTATTTTTATTTTCCCATATACTTTTAGTGGTTTCTTTCATTGATATGGGCATTGAGAGATTTGCATATTCCCGATGATGTCAGCTCTGGGTTCGCGGTTTAAAAGGTTTCCGCGCGCATGTGCCGGTGTTTTTTATGGTTCAAGACAGAGGATTTACACTTATGCATAACAGTAGCGGCGAGAATTGATTGCGGGAAAGACATTGGTAGTACACTGCGTGCGGTTAAGTAAGTCTTCAATTTTGTCCATATCTTTATAGGATCTTCTTTTCTTCATAATGGGCGCTCCCCCTCTTCTTTTATGTTTATCTGGGGATTCCTTGTAAAGATTTTAATTACAATTAGTTTGTTCCTGAACTACGGCTATATTTTCTTATACACCATGTATAATAAAATGCTTTTTTCTGTCCTCAGCGTGTGCTTCAAGTGGTCTCTACGTGAGTGTCCTGTACAATTCGGAGCATAAAAGATATTTTTGGTCGAGACACACAGCTGGTTATCTTGCATGCAGATACAATTGTAAGCCTTTTTCTGACATACGGGGTTATATTATGGTTTTTATTCAAAATATAAATACCGCCTTTCATATATTTATAGACGCTTATTTGGAATTTGGAGTCCAAAGTATCTGGTTCCTGTTTTCTATTTAAGGCGCTTACAAATAAGTTAATTAAGCCTCTGGTTAGTATCTGGGTGAGTAGTTGGTTATTATAATAGGCATTCACATTGATTATGGTCTGCACTCTTGCAGTTTCGGGTTTTTCTGGTTCTCTTGTTGGCTATGGGTATATGTGTCAGTTGTTATTGATGTTAAGGCCCGTTTAGTGAAGATTTTCAAAGTCTCGTCATATTTCATTCACACCCTTGATATTTCCTCAGACACTCGGTTTTTACAAACTTTTTTATTTCTTCACTGTGGATTTTTTTTCAGGGTTCTCATTGTTTATATTTAGAATTTGGTCATCATCATTTTTCATGAAGCACCATTGCACTTTTGCACATATTTTATTACAGTATATTATATCCATTCTTATTTCGTCTTCATACATCTTTGTCCCCCCTCTCTCTCCTTCTGGTTTTATTAGTTTCATGACCAAACAGATGCACTTCAATAGAGGTAATACACACATAGGTAAGTTTTTACCTGAGTGTTACTGTCACGTCCTCCATGAGCTTATCCCCGCAACATGCGCATGTTTTTTATGTTTTTTATAGTCTGTATGTTTTCATGTGGCGTTGTATTGTATGGCTTCATTTATTCATTATTTATTTATTTATTATTTTTTAAGTACATGGGGCATATTTATAATTTATAGTATGCATGGTACTGTATATATATGATCTTGTACTTTTTTGAGCTTATTTCTATTTATTGTTTTATATATATATTTTACATCCTAGTTTAATATATTTATTATTATTATCATTTACGTCACATGGGTTTATACATTTATGTATTATATGATTTTAATATGATTTTAACTATTATGATTTATACTTGTTTTTATTAGCTCCTATTGCTGTACACATGTGTAGTTTTAATTAGTTGTTTATGTACCCACACGCTGGTGCGAGTCCATCTTTGGTGGTTACATTTTTAATTATTTATTTTTTCTGTATATGTTTTTGAATATGTTTTATGATTGTTTTCAGCCATTTAAGCCCCTGAGGAAGGTCTTACGAAAGACGGCCTGTGTCGGGCCAGTGGCTGGAGTGTTATATACAAATAAAGCTATTTTGAACGTCCTGGTTTGCATTCCACGTTTCTTACTGGGTGTTTCTCTGCACGTGGGTATTTGCTCTCTTCGTTGAACTCTGGGTCTACATGTGTACACATCTCAGTCCGCCATGCAATGAGCTATTCTGGCCATTGCAGGCAGTCACCACCCACCCACCCCCTCCCCCCCTCACATCTGCCACTACATTCCCTCGGGCCCCAGGTGACCTGACCAAACATACATATCATCCGTCTATGTCCAGGGCCACAGATCACCCACTGCCCCCCTTTCTCCACCACCACCCCACCCCTGGCTAGCCTCCCTGTATGGCCACCATGTACATACCGAGAGGTTCGTCAGAGTCAGCAGAGGGGGCTGATTGGCAGAGATGGATGTTCACATGGGACCCCCCATCCCCACATTTAGGCATCAGAATGACCCCCTATGCAGATATACACACAGACACAGTGTTCCAAAGTTACTTGATTTATTTGCAAACATTCTAAACCATCTCGATGTTACAAGGAGCAGTATATCAAACATCTATGTGAATATGAGCTGAAACATACACCATACAGTGGCAGACCTTATGGCCCTGTGCCATCCCAGTCCACCCCGCTGATGGGCCCCTGGTTCTGGGGGCCTGACGCCAATGGCCCAGGGGGAACAGGATATAGTAGCATAGTAAATGACGTCAGATAAGGACCAGTATGGTCCATCTAGTCTGCCCAGTAAGATGGCAAGAGTAGGTGCACCAGCCGCTCCGTGCAGGTCACCCCTCCCCATGACTTTGTTTAGGTGTGAACTCACCGCTCCATATAGGACAACCCTCATCCTTGCACCATCGTTTCATCCACGCATTGAGACTCCAGAGATCTGCCTGCCTTTTGGGTATTGCGCATGGAACAGGAAGCATTTCGGAGAACGCTACCCTGGACGTTCTGGATTTCAACTTCCTACCTAAAAGCCTAAATTTAGCCTCCAGAACCTCCCTACCACATTTTCCTATGTCATTGTTACCAATATGTACCAAGACAGAAGACTCCTCCCCAGCACTATCTAAGACCTTGTCTAAGTGGCACGTGAAGTCCGCTACCTTCGCACCAGGCAGGCATGTTACCAGGCGATCCTCACGTCCACCAGCCACCCAGCTATCTACATGCCTAATGATAGAATCACCAACTGTAACAGCTGTCCTAAACCTTCCTTCATGGGCTCATGGCCCTGGAGAAACTTCCTCGGTGTGGGAGGGTTTTTCATCACCTGGAGGACAAGTCCTAGCTACAGGATCACTTCCTGCCACACCAGGGTGATGCTCTCCTGTCACGTGACCTCTCTCCTCCATGGCAACAGGGGTGCTGCCAGACTGGAGGTGGGACTGCAGCACAATTTCCCTGTAGGTCTTGTCTATGTACCTCTCTATCTTCCTTATGTCCTCCAAGTCTGCTACTCTAGCTGCCAGAGATCAGACTCATTCCCTGAGAGCAAAGAGCTCCTTGCGCCTAGTGCACATGTAAGACCCCTCACCAACTGGGAGAAAATCATACATGTGACACTCAATGCAAAAGACTGGAAAGCCCCCATCTCGCTGCTGGACTGCTGTCTGCATCTTAGTTTTAAGGTTGTGTTTAGATATTTAAGTTCTTTACTTACGAAGGTTTGCTGGGGTTACTTATACTAATAAAACTATACCTAATACTTTTAGGGGCATGTTTACTAAACACCGTTGCTGTGCGGGTTCCCGTTAGTGTGCTGGTGCCATATAAGGAGTGGGCGGGCCAGGCAGAAAAAAGAAAAAAACCGGACCGTACGTGTGTGCGTCGCGCAAATGTGCGGGGCCCACATTAGCGCGTGGGAAGACTAAGCGGGGCGCTGCTGCATAACCAAACAACAGAGCCGTAGTACAACAGTGAAGACACTGACCTATGGTGCAGGGGCCAGGGGTTCAAACCCCCATTGCGCTCAACGAAAAAGACCAGCTGAGGCATTAACTTTTATGGGCAAAAGTGGTGTAGGAGGTATATTGATTATGGGCGGCAGAAGGCGGCGCACTCTTTTTTTATATGGCATGAGGCGGCGCACTGTTCATTGTGGGCGGCAGATGGCGGCACGCTGATAAAATGGGGCAACAGAAGGCGGCGAGCCTGTGGGCAGAAGGCGTCGCGCTGATGTGTGAGGGGGCAGCCCAATAGTGGGAGGGATAAGTGGCGCGCTGATGTGTAAATAGTAGGAATGGAGCCATAGCACAATGGTTAAGACACTAACCACTCGTGCAGGCATCATGGGTTCAATTCCCCACAGTGCCCATTGAAGACAGCTGGCTGAGGCATTATTTTAAGGGGCATGCCCATGTTGTACGGCATAAGGCGGCACGCTGTTAATGTTATGCGGCAAAAGGCGGCGCACTGCTAATTTTGTGCGCCACAAGATGGCGCGCCGATGGCTACAAGGCTGCGCGCTGCTGCTCAAGCACCGGAACAGAGCCACAGCACAATGGTTGTGACACTGACCAATGGTGCAGGGACCAGGGGTTCAATCCCTCACAATGCCCATTGAAAAAGACTAGCAGAGGCAGTATGTTTTATGTTGTGGAGTGCTGTAGTAGGCCCACTAATTTTATTTTGTGATAACAACTAGAAAACGCACGCTCACAGCATGTTAACATAAGGCAGCCCATAAGGCACATGTGACAGTGCACCGTCCGCCAAGGCACCCTAGAATGTCCCCTATAGGGCAGCATGTATGTTGCGACACAGGATAATGTATAGTGCACCCTATATGGATGGCAACCATAAAGTGCCGTATACGGCGCCCCATAAAGCGCCCTCAGAGGCACCTTATGGGTACAGTACGCTCAGGGTGTTATTGCTGGCAGCAACATATGTACAGTAAATTAAAAAGATGCTGTGGATACCCCTATCACAGAACTCCACTGTGGGTTTGAACCCATGACCTCTGGCTGCACAGGGAGTGATGTAACCATTGGGCTACAACTCCATAGCTGTAAGCAAGCCCCTGGCTGGCTGCAGATAGCCTGCATGTTACCTCACAGACAGTCTGCCGGTGTAAACAGGATAGGGTTAGGCCACACGTACCCATGATGCACTGCACATGCAAATTAGCTGTCCACAGATGGACACAAGATGGGTAATGCACCCCCACAGCACCTCGGCCCTGTTGGGGGGAGTGACCGGGTGCACCCACACAGCACCTCCGCCTGGTAGGGGGCACTGACCGGGTGTTTTACTGGCACAGAGTAGCTACACACCGTTACATCGTGTGGGTTCTGTGCTCACCCTGAGTGTGCAATGAGGCGCCCAGGACCAGGTCCACAACACCTTCCATGGCTGATGGAGGCCAAGCGGGAGTTTCAAAGCAGTGTTAATGTGTAAGATAGCTAGTTTCTGCACAAACACCATGGATATCCCAGTCAGGCTCAGCACCCCTTGGGAACCCCTCCCCAGCCCCGCCATCAAGAGATCCACACTGTACCTCCCTGCAAAGGTGGCAGTAGAGGGCAACATCAACCCCAGTCCTGCTGAGGAATGAACACCACCCCACACACAGCCACAACACAATAGCTAGCAGACAGACATAGGACCAGGATAAAGTAAGCTGCACCCCACCACCAGATATTCCCCTGCAGCAAGCCAACAGCCACTGCACCCTGCAAGCCATTCCAGCAAGACACATACCAGCTACAGTCTGCTGGTTAGTCCATAGTGCATGTTCCCAATGGAGACACATGCACCCAGAACTGGTCTGCCAGCATACACAGCAAGCAGATAAATCAGTGACTGGGCCCCAAATAGAAACCTATGTCTATCACATGAGAAAAATACTGTATAGCACTATGGGGGTGCCTAGCCATGCTGTGGTCACTGCACAGTCAGGGTGAGCGTGATCTCCCAGAAGGACATGCTTTGGCCACCCTGTCTGTGTAGGTGGTGGCCGGACACTACAATGTCCCTGCCAGTGCCCCATGCCCGGTGCAGATGCATCCTGGCCAGGCTACCCTGTCCTGGCTATACCCATGGTACCTTGCACCTCATTATGCACATTGGCAGGCCAATACTGGCAACAGTGCTGGCAGTGTGGGCTGTGGAAGGGGCTTGCAGCCAATACCCACTGTATAGCCAGACACACACTTCCACATCTATGCCATCATGGTGCTACTATTGAGGAAGTAATTAGCCTTGCCCACCAAACCGGTCCTGAGCACGGCAAGGCATGGATATGGTACACAGTACAGCTGGGGGTCACTCCCCAGGGTGGTAAACACCGTCAGAGGCCAGGCCTGGAGCACGCACCGCAAACACCTAACAGATTGTTCGGATGGGGTCAACTAGCAGTATGTGCGTAACGTATGGATATCTAGCTGCCTGTGCTCCTAGCAAACGTCTCAGAGCTGTGTACCATATACCTCAGGTGTAGGGTGACATTGGTAAGTTATGCAAGTGCTAGTTTTGGGAGATGCATGCAGGGTCCAATGGTCTGCCTCTCCAGGAGACATTGGCCAATGAGGCCTGTGGGTGTGGGTGTGTCTGCCCTTGATGGCTGCTGCTTTACGGCACAGATTCCCAACTCCAGTCCAGGTTTGCATCACACTGTTCTGGTTTCCTGCTGTCTCTCATGGATATGCATGAGCTACATCTACATACCATGGGTGTGGTGCATAGATATACAGCACAGGCATTTGTATGAGTGGCATCATGGAACCTGACTGGTGTGTGCCCCACCAGGACTGCATTTGGGTGATTCTGCTCTGGGTACTGGCCCTGTTCATGGTGTCTTTGCTCAGTGGGGTAAAAGATAGACGTATTGCCATTGCATATGTCCAAGCCAGGAAAGGTGTGCCCTTACTATCACTGTTTACTTGGGGGAAAAATATGTGGGCAAGATTGGCAGTTGCCCCAGTTGGGCTTTGAACCTGTGACCTTCTGCTCTTGCATGCAGTGTCTGTGTGCACTGCACCACTGTGTAGCCACAGATTAGGTGGATTCCCTGGCATATCCATGACTGTGGATCCGGCAGGGCCTGTCTGTTGCAGTCTGTTGCAGTGGATGGTGGCAGCCTGCACATGGCTAGCTAGGCCTCTGTCTTCTGTCGCTAGCAGCCACTGCCCTCTGCACCACATGTACTCGTCCGCCAACATGCTGGCATGAGCTCCTCCCATAAAAAGCAGGTGACCTGATTGGAATGTGGCAGTACGGGACTGCATTTGGGGTACTTGGCTGTGGGTAATGCCCATTGTTGTGGTGTGTGTGCGTTGTTGGGTAAAATATGGGTGTTTTCCCCATGCTTATGTCACCTGCAATACAGGGGTGTCTGCGCTATCTGTGTTTAGTGGTGGGTAAAATATAGGGACTGGGCTGGCAAGTGCTCCAGCTGGGCTTTGAACCTCTCACCCTCTGGTTCTAGAGGTACTGACTTTGTCCGCTGCACCACACTATGGCCACAGAGACAGTGCAGCCCCTGGAGGTAGTAAGCCTGGCAGGATGGAGTCACAAACCCTGCTCTATGCAATTTTACTGTGGGCATATGCACCCTGTCTGGTGACAAACGTGCACAATGACCACGGGAACTGGGGGAAACAATATCACCATGCTGGGCAACAGTGATATTAATGGGCAACCATAGCAAACACTCCCAGGACAGCTCCACAACAGGAAATGTTGTTTGGAAGAGACTCGGCTCCGTAAACCCTTTGTTTGGAAGAGTCTCCGCTCCGTAAACCCTTCCAAAAATCATTTATTTTTTCTGGAGCTTTGTTGGGTGTGTTTTCTGTATTTGCCCATCACTATCACTGTTCCCCAGCTGAATTACTATTTTTAATAGTTCTGTTGTGGTCATTTCCTATTTTTATGTGCACTTTTGTGCTGTGCACATGTATCACACTGCTCACGTTTTGCTGGTTTCCCCGGTTTTCCTGTACATTGCTGACGGAAATGGTTTCTCTTCCCTTTAAATGCTTTCTACATGCAAATTCGGGCCCGATACTGTGCGGGGACCCTCTCCCCTCCCACTCTCCACCCATTGACCCCGTCCCTCCGCCCCTCCGGAGCCTTCCTCCGCCCTCCTTTAGCCGTTCCACGCCTCTATCGGACATTTGCGGGCCCGCACTTGTACGGGGCCCGTTGGTGTGCCGTGTACCTGTGCGGGGGTGACACGCACGTGTGCGGGGCGTTTAAACGCGTTTATGTGCGTTTCAGTGGCGCGTTGCCGTGCGCTATTTTGCGGCGCGCAAATTTGCGGACTTTAGTAAACATGCCCCTTAATGTACCTTGTTCACCTGAAGCTTACAGGCATGTTTACTAAAGTCCGTTGCTGTGCGGGTCCCCGTTAGTGTGCTGGTGCCATATAAGGAGTGGGCGGGCCAGGCAGAAAAAGGAAAAAAACGGACCGTAGGTTTGTGAGTCGCGCTAATGTGCGGGTCCCACATTAGCGCGTGAGAAGGCTAAGTGGGGCGCTGCTGCACAACCAAACAACAAAGCCGTAGTACAACGGTGAAGACATTGACCTATGGTGCAGGGTCAGGGGTTCAAACCCCCATTGCACCCAACGAAAAAGACCAGCTGAGGCATCAAATTTTATGGGCAAAAGTGGTGTAGGAGGCATATTGATTATGGGCGGCAGAAGGCGGCGCACCTATTTTTTTAAACGGCATGAGACGGCGCACTGTTTATTGTGGGCGGCAGAGGGCGGCGCGCTGTTAAGGTTGGGCGGCAGAGGGCGGCGCACTGATAAAATTGGTCAACAGAAGGCGGCGAGCCGGTGGGCAGAAGGCGGCGCGCTGATGTGTGAGGGGGCAGCCCAATAGTGGGAGGGATAAGTGGCGCGCTGATGTGCAAATAGCAGGAATGGAGCCATAGGACAATGGTTAAGACACTGACCACCCATGCAGGCACAATGGGTTCAATTCCCCCCAGTGCCCATTGAAGACAGCTGGCTGAGGCAGTATTTTAAGGGGCATGCCCATGTTGGGCGCTGTTAATGTTACGCGCCAGAAGGCGGCGCGCTGTTAATTCTAATTTTGTGCGCCACAAGACAGCGCGCCAATGGCTACAAGGCTGCGCGCTGCTGCTCAAACACAGAAACAGAGCCACAGCACAATGGTGAAGACACTGAGCAATGGTGCAGGGGCCATGTGTTCAATCCCTCACAAAGCCCAGAGAAAAAGGCTAGCTGAGGCAGTATGTTTTATGTTGGGGAGAGCTGTAGGAGGCTCTATAATTTTAGTTTTATGATAACTACTAGCAAACGCACTCTCACAGCATATTAATATAGGGCCGCCCATAAGGCACATGTTACAGTGCACCGTCTGCCAAGGCACCCTAGAATGTCCCCTATAGGGCAGCATGTATGTTGCGACACAGGATAATGTATGGTGCACCCTATATGGATGGCAACCATACAGTGCCCTATAGGGCGCCCCATAAAGCACCCTCAGAGGCAACTTATGGGTACAGTACACTGAGGGTGCTATTGCTGACATCAACATATGTACAGTAAACTAAACAAATATGCTTTGAACACCTGTCTCACAGAACCCCAATGTGGGTTTGAACTCATCACCTCTGGCTGCACAGGCAGTGACCTAACCATAGCTGTATGGAAGCCCCTGGCTGGCTGCAGATAGCCTGCACGTCATCTCACAGATAGTATGCCAGGGTAAACAGGATAGGGTTAGGCCACACGTACCCATGATGCACTGCACATGCAAATTAGCTGTCCACAGATGGACACAAGATGGGAAATGCACCCCCACAGCACCTCGGCCCTGTTGGGGGACGTTACCGGGTGCACCCACACAGCAACTCGGCCTGGTAGGGGGCACTGACCGGGTGTTTTACTGGCACAAAGTAGCTACACAACGTTACATCGTGCGGGTTCTGGCCTCACCCTGAGTGTACAATGAGGCGCCCAGGACCAGGTCTACAACACTTTCCATGGCTGATGGAGGCCAAGCGGGAGTTCCAAAGCAGTGTTAATGTGTAGGATAGCTAGTTTCTGCACAAACACCATGGATATCCCAGTCAGGCACATCTGTAGCGCATGCCCCCCCCCCCCAGAGACAAACATGGTCCCCCATCAAGAGATCCACACTCTACCTCCCTGCAAAGGTGGCAGTAGAGGGTAACATCAACCCCAGTCCTGCTGAGGAACACCCCCCCACACAGCCATAACACAATAACAGACAAACATATGACCAGGTATGGTAGGTTGCACCCCACCACCAGGTATTCCCCTGCAGCAAGCCAACTGCACCCTGCAAGCCATTCCAGCAAACCACATACCATCTACAAACAGTCTGCTGGTTAGTCCATAGTGCATGTTCCCAGTGGAGACACATGCACACAGAACTGGGCTGCCAGCATACACAGCAAGCAGATAACTCAGTGACTGGGCCCCAAATAGATACCCATATGTATCACATGAGAGAAAGACTGTACAGCACTATGGGGGTGCCTAGCCATGCTGTGGTCACTGCACAGTCAGGGTGAGCGTGATCTCCCAGAAGGACATGCTTTGGCCACCCTGTCTGTGTAGGTGGTGGCCGGACACTACAGTGTCCCTGCCAGTGCCCTATGCCCGGTGCAGATGCATCCTGCCCAGGCCACCCTGTCCTGGCTATACCCATGGTACCGTGCACCTCATTATGCACATTGGCAGTGTGGGCTGTGGAAGGGGCTTGCTGCCAACACCCACGGTATAGACAAGCACACACTTCCACACCTATGCCATCATGGTGCTACTATTGAGAAGGTAATCAGCCTTGCCCACCAAGACCGCTCCTGAGCACGGCAAGGCATGGATGTGGTAGGCAGTACAGCTGGTGGCCACTCCCCAGGGTGGTAAACAGCGTCAGAGGCCAGGCCTGGAGCACGCACCGCAAACACCTAACAGATTGTTCGGATGGGGTCAACTAGCAGTATGTGTGGAACTAGCAAACATCTCAGAGCTGTGTATCATATACCTCAGGTGTAGGGTGACATTGGTAGGACATGCAGGGTTCAATGGTTTGCCTCTCCAGGAGACATTGGTCAATGAGGCCTGTGGGTGTGGGTGTGGGTGTGTCTGCCCCTGATGGCTGCTGCTTTACGGCACAGATTCCCAACTCCAGTCCAGGTTTGCATCACACTGTTCTGGTTTTCCTGCTGTCCCTCATGGATATGCATGAGCTACATCTACATACCATGGGTGTGGTGCATAGATATACAGCACAGGCATTTGTATGAGTGCCATCATGGGACCTGACTGGTGTGTGCCCCACCAGGACTGCATTGTGTGATTCTGCTCTGGGTACTGGCCCTGTTCATGGTGTGTGTGCTCAGTGGGGTAAAGATAGACGTATTGCCATTGCATATGTCCTCCCCAGGAAAGGTGTGCCCTTACTATCACTGTTTAATTGGGGGAAAAAGATTAGTGGTTGCCCCAGTTGGGCTTTGAACCTCTGCTCTTGTATACAGTGTCTGTGTGCACTGCACCACCGTGTATCCACAGATTGGGTGATTTCCCTGGAATGTCCATGACTGTGGATCCGGTAGGGCCTGTGTTGCAGTGGACTGTGCCAGCCTGCACATGACTGGGCCTCTGTCTTCTGTGGCTAGCAGCCACTGCCCCCTGCACCACATGTCCTCGTCCGCCAACATGCTGGCATGAGCTTCTCTCAGGAAAAGCAGATGACCTGATTGCAATGTGGCAGTACGGGACTGCATTTGGGTGACTTGGCTGTAGGTAATGCCCATTGTTGTGGTGTGTGTGCGCGTTGTTGGGTAAAATATGGGTGCTCTCCCCATGCTTATGTTCCCTGCAATACAGGGGTGTCTGCGCTATCTGTGTTCAGTGGTGGGTAAAATATAGGGATTGGGCTGGCATGTACCCCAGCTGGGCTTTGAACCTCTGACCCTCTGGTTCTAGAGGTACTGACTCTGTCCGCTGCACCACACTATGGCCACAGAAACAGTGCAGCCCCTGGAGGTAGTAAGCTTAGCAGAATGGAGTCACAAAACCTGCTCTATGCAATTTTACTGTGGGCATATGCACCCTGTCTGGTGACAGACGTGCACATAAACCCCGGAAATGGCTACGGGAAATGGGGGACAAGATATCACCGCGCTGGGCAACAGTGATATTAATGGGCAACCATACCAAACACTCCCAGGAAAGCTCCAAACAAAGGAAATGTTTTTTGGAAGAGACTCGGCTCCGTAAACCCTTCAAAAGTTCATTTCTTTTTTCTGGAGCTTTGCTGGGTGTGTTTTCTGTATTTGCCCATCACTATAACTGTTCCCCAGCTGAATTACTGTTTTTAATAGTTCTGTTGTGGTCATTTTCTATTTGTATTTGCACTTTTGTGCTGTGCACATGTATCACACTGCTCACGTTTTGCTGGTTTCCCCGGTTTTCCTGTACATTGCTGACGGAAATGGTTTCTCTTCCCTTTAAATGCTTTCTACCGCGAGTGTTTCACTCGCGGTAGTTTTTACATGCAAATTCGGGCCCGATACTGTGCGGGGAGCCTCTCCCCTCCCACTCTCCACCCATTGACCCCGTCCCTCCGCCCCTCCGGAGCCTTCCTCCGCCCTCCTTTCGCCGTTCCACGCCTCTATCAGAAATTTGCGGGCCGCACTTGTACGGGGCCCGTTAGTGAGCCGCGTACCTGTGCGGGGGTGACATGCACATGTGCGGGGCGTTTAAACGCGTTTCTGCGCGTTTCAGTGCTGCGTTGCCGTGCGCTATTTTGCGGGGTGCTATTTTGCGGACTTTAGTAAACATGCCCCTTAATTAATCTCAAGTCCTTAATGTATGCCTGATGAGGATAAACAGCTGCACCTGAGAGTGAATATGGCACTTTCTTTCCTTTAAAAGGTGTAAGCACCTATAAAGCTACGATTATCCCAGGGTGAGTGTTGGGGAGGGAGGGTAGGAATGAAGACTTATTAAAAGCTGGCTGCTACACAGTACCCTGTCCTGTGCTTCTAAGGTAATCTGTGACCAATTTCCAGGGGGAATTCCACAGCCTTTGCTTGATTAGAGGGAGTCTTGGGATCTAAATTTAATCAAAAAGCTCTGTTTTAAATTTAAACTGTAAGCTCTTTGCTGCTACTAGGCCCTGACTGATTTAACAAATACACTGGGTTCACAGATTAATGAGCTTTAAAATAAAGAATTCCTTTTTACCCCAAGATTTAGAAAATTTTCCAGAAGTAAATACTTACAGTTGCAGCTCTCTCTCCAGAAGTAGCAGTCCCCTTTTGTAGTCCTTCAACATGACGTGGCTTGGAAGGGCATGGTAGCACATGCTTCAATGCTACAACCAAGCGCAGCTTTCAGCAGAGCGGTAAGTATCACGCTCCAACTGGCTGAGTTGTGAAGTTTAGGAGTGCCAGGAATGCGTTTTTCAGCCAGTCCTGAATTTATGACATGCTAAGTCTGATGCATTATTGGACCTGTAGCATCTATTCCAATGGGGAAAAACAGGAACTACGGATATCATACTGCATTGCAATGCACATTTAAAACCTGAACTTGCTAGCATTCACACCCCAGGAATTGGGTAACTTGCCAACTCTGAACTGGGTTTGCTGCTGCTGGATCATGCTTACATACACACCTCCCAGATGGCTGGCTCTGCATGACCTATTACAGGGATGTTACATAAGCCAGTTCCATGAGTGACATGTGAGACCAGTTCAGGATTTCAGACAATCTTATCCTGATATCTTTTGAGACCTGCAGCACTGAATCCACTTAATAAAACCAGGACCTAAAATAAAGCATATTGCATGACAATACACATTTAAAAACCACCACTAGCCAAATATATCACTCCTGGAACTGCGGTATGTGGCAACTCTGCTATCTCAGTTAACTACTGAGTCTTGAAGGACTAGAAAAGGGGACTGTTACTTCTGGAGAGAGATCTGGAATTGTGAGTATATACTTCTGGGAATTTTTTGAAATGAATCCTTTGTATTAAAACTAATTAATCTGTGAACCCACTATATTTTGTTAAATCAGTCAGGGCCTAGTAGCAGTAGTTTAAGTTTAAATTTAAAACACAGAAGAGAACTTTCTGGTTACATTTCATACCCAGCAGAGAGCTTGTAGTTTAAATTTCATAATAAGTTAGAGCCTAGCAGCAGCAAAGAGCTATCATTCAAATCAAATCAGAATATAGCTTACCTCAGCAGCACAAGACAGGGTACTGTGTAGCAGCCCTCTTTTAATAAGTGTTATTTCCCTCCCTCCCTCCCCAACACCCACCCACCCCTGGGATAATCGTAGCTTTATAGGTACTTACACATCTTAAAAGACAGGAGGTGCTCTCAGGTGAAGCTCGTTACACAAATCAGTCATACACTAAGGACCTGAGATTAATTAAGCTTCAGGTGAACAAGGTATATTAAACGTATTAGGTACAGTTTTATTAGTATAAATAACCATAGCAACCCTTAGTAAGTAAAGAACTTAATGATCTAAACACAAACTTAAAACTAAGATGCAGACAGCAGTTCAGCAGCGAGATGGGGGCTTTCCAGTCTTTTGCATTGAGTGTCACATGTATGATTTTCTCCCAGTTGGTGAGAGGTCTTACGTGTGCACTAGGTGCAAGGAGTTCTTTGCTCTCAGGGAACGAGTCCGTTCTCTAGAGGCTAGAGTAGCAGACTTGGAAAACATAAGAAAGACAGAGAGGTACATAGATGAGACCTACAGGGATATAGTCCTGAAGTCCCACCTCCAGTCTGGCAGCATCCCTGTTGCCTTGGAGGAGAGAGGTCATGTGACAGGAGAGCATCACCCTGGTGTGGCAGGAAGTGATCCTGTAACTAGGACCTGTCCTCCAGGTGATGTAAAACCCTCTTGCACTGAGGAAGTTTCTCCAGGGCCATGTGCCCATGAAGGAAGGTTTAGGACAGCCGTTATAGTTGGTGATTCGATCATTAGGCATGTAGATAGCTGGGTGGCTGGTGGACGTGAGGATCACCTGGTAACATGCCTGCCTGGTGCGAAGGTAGAGGACCTCACACGCCACCTAGATAAGGTCTTAAATAATGCTGGGGAGGAGTCTGCTGTCTTGGTACATGTCGGTACCAATGACATAGACCCCTACTCTATGCCTTCTCTCCACCCATAGAGCACTTAACGCCATCAATCCCATTAACACATGTTAAAGGGCGCTTTAATGGGCATTAACGGCACATTTGCTCCTTTAGTGCCATTTAGTACCTTTAGTGCCTTTGTTTTGCCCAAAAATGACAATTTTGGCCTTAAACATGCCTAGTGTTCAATTCTGTGTGGACAAAGTAACAATGTTAATCAGGCCTCAAATTGCAGGGCTAAAATTATCCAAATGAAATGATCTGGATAACCTTATCCAGCTGTATCAAGTGAAAAGCTTTTCAGGATAAGTTCTACTGAATATTCGGATTAAGTTATCCAGATAAAGTTACTGTACCTAGATAACTTTACTGTGTGCCATCTCACTGAATACTCAATCCTTTATGGACTGATGTTCAGCAGAACCTATCGGGCTAAAGTTAACCATGGGGTGGGGGTGCGTATTCAGCAGTAATGGCTAGTGCTCGTAAAGTGGCTAGCTGTTGCTGCTGGAGACTGACCATGGATATTCAATGCCGGAGCCATATCTACCCACCAGCATCGAATATCTGCGTCAAAAAAATGGACGCTATCCATGTAGCAGCAATATTGAGCCACTGCTCAGTTAGTTTCCAAAATTAGAATTAGGCCAGCATTTGCCATGCCTTTCTTTAACCACATGTCCTAACCGAGTCATAACTCACTGCCCGGTTAGCAAAGGGTGCCACGTCTACTCTGCCCCAGAATACCATATTGCTAAGCTAATGGGAAAAATGCACCTAGGGAAGAACAACCCAAACTATGGTTACACAATGCAAGGTTCCACATTAGGAACCACCACCCAGGAAAAAGATTTAGGCGTCATTGTGGATCCCATGTTAAAACCCTCGGCCCAGTGTGCAGCGGCGGCCAAGAGAGCAAATAGAATGCTAGGTATGATAAGGAAAGGAATGGAAAATAAAACAAAAGATATTATAATGCCTCTATATCGTTCCATGGTGAGACCGCACCTTGAATACTGTGTGCAATTCTGGTCGCCGTATCTTAAAAAGGATATAGCGATTTTAGAAAAGGTTCAGAGAAGAGCCACCAAAATGGTAAAGGGAATGGAAGGATACTCCTATGAAGAAAGGCTAAAAAGGTTAGGGCTCTTTAACCTGGAAAAGAGACGGCTGAGGGGAGATATGATAGAAGTCTATAAATTAATGAACGGAGTGGAACGGGTAAACGTCGATCGATTGTTTACCTTATCAGAATATAGAAAGACTAGGGGACATGCAATGAAGCTACAGGGTAAACTATTTAAGACTAATAAAAGAAAATATTTTTTCACTCAACGTGTAATCAAACTCTGGAATTTGTTACCGGAGGATGTAGTAAAGGCTGTTAGTGTAGCTGGGTTTAAAAAAGGTTTGGACAAGTTCCTGGAAGAAAGGTGCATAAACCATTATTAAGAAGGGACCCAGGATATCAATGCTTGAACCAATACAAGCATTGTGGAACCTATGTCCCTTGGGGAAACTGCTAGGTACATATGACCTAGATTGGCCACTGTTGGAAACAGAATACTGGGCTTGATGGACCTTGGTCTGACCCAGTATGGCATATCTTATGTTCTTATGTTCTAATTGCTGGTTTTCAATATACCTGGTTAAAGTGAATTGGATGGATATCTTTATCCAGGCAACCTTGAAACAACTATTTAGCATTTAACAAATTATCTTCCACTGGATAGCGCTATCTATTTAAATGATATCAGTGTTACTAGCATACCACTTGTGTCTTTTAACTGGTTAATTTTTAGCTGGACATTGTATCATCCAGTGAAAAGTTAATTAATCTGCAGGTCTAAAATTTGACAGATCAACATTTGTCAACTTGATTCCCAAAATTAACTAAACAAATTGTTTTAATATTGGTCCTGTGCGATGTAATATATGCATTCTCCCACATGGACAGGGCCAAGATGTATACTTATGTCATACATAGGCAGTCCCAGGCATGCAGTTTAGAGCAAGGGAAAAATGTAAATAGTTGTTCCTATTTTATAAAATATGTGAGTACACAGAGGATACATACATGCATTGACACTTTATTCAGAGCAGCTATAGTCACCTACTGTAGGTTGCGTAAGAATATGTGCATATTAGTTATCTCACTTTCTTTTATGCCCGGGGAAATTTGGCAATGCACTTTTGATTGTAAGGCTTAAGGCCGCTGATGAAGGCTAATTTGCCAAAACTTGCCCGAATCAAGCCCTACAATAAGATTTTTGATTTGTCCCTGGTCTCCTTCCACTTGTTTCTTTCTGTTCCCAACTACATCTGTAGAAATTCACCTTCAATCTGTTCTTTTTGGTTTATTTTAAAAAAGTCGCATAGGTACCTGCAAACCGTCCAAACTCCTCCATGATCTGCATTCATCTGGGTTGCATAAGAAAATGTGCATGTTAGTTAACTCGTGTATTTTATGCCTTGGGAAATTTTACAGAAGGCTTTTCATGTATGTAGACTAGAATATATGCATGAAAAGGGCTTCATAAAATTACTCTGTCCATAGAGTGCTGATAAAATTCACAGATAGGGGACTCTCGCACATAAATTACAGCACTTTATCATCAACACACATGCTTGCATACACTGCCCACACTCTGCCCAAGCTCTACCATGTGCATGCCCACAGGGAAAATATGTGCCATCAGATCTCTAAAGGGAAAAAGGGGACTGTTGTAGTGGTTGATATGGAAGGACAGACTAGATAGACCATGTGGTCTTTTTCTGTCATAATTTTTCTGTTTCCATGTTTTCTATTTCAATGGGCATACTTTTATACAGGTCACTATTTTATAAGAGGCAATTAAAATATCTATGTCCATGATTCAGTATTTCAGGGTTGTCCAAACATTTAATAAGAGGAGTCATCACAATGCAATTTTATTCCTCACTCATGGGGGCCAGTGAGCAATTTTTGGGTATAAAGTATGCATTTAAATCATGAGTCCACCCATTCTCTATCCAAACTCCTTCCCTGAATATACCTTCTCTGTACAAATGTGTGGCTAATTGTGCAGCATGGACTTTGCATGTGAGCTATAAGCACAAACATCCTTTATTAAATTATCTCCCAAATATCCAAAATACTGCTAACCACAAAAAAACAGAGGGACACCCCCACAAAAAGCAAAAGTAAAAAATAGGAGCAGGGGTAATAAAATAAGGAAAACATATTTTTTTGTGCCCACCATGGCCATGTTTTGACAGATGATGCCTGTGTCATGAGCAACTATTTATTTAAAGCTTCTTTTTTTTTTTAAATTCTTTATTTTCGTTTTATAACAACAAAGGAAAAGGAAGACATACAGCTAAAAGACAGATACATAAAGTGTAATACATACACCAAAATAAACCCCTGCCACCCCCCTCCCCCCTGCTTCTTCTCTAGAAACTAATCATTCCCGAAGCGGGCGTGTACTTACATTATTGTGTTACAAAACCTAACGGTGATCTGAAACATGATGAGTGCACATTATACAGGCATGTTGGAACAATGAGCAGATTGTACATAATCATTAAGCATCTGCCATTTAGACAAGCGAGAGTGAGTTTGGGCATGGGGAATAGCTCTCCGAGGTGTCTGCTCATATTTACTATATAAGCAGACGAGGTTCCACCATTCATTGACAGTAAGTCGAGAGCTATCCTTCCAATTCCTCGTGATTAAGCATATGGCTATACCCAGCATGAAGTCAAGGAGAAAGCGACCCTTCTTAGGAAGAGAGGGGACCTCCGCCACAGAGCGGAGTCCCACGATCTTCCAAGAGAGGGGTTCGTGGAGGTGTAAGATAAATTGAATACGACCCCAGACCCGCCCCCAGTAAACCTGTAGTTGAGGACATTCATAAATAACATGAGCGAAGGTTCCCACAGCAGTATGGCAAGACCAACACTGGTCCCCAGCAGTTGTGTTCCATTTGGCTATTTTTTCTGGGGTATAAAAGCATCTGTGTGCAAAAAAGAAGAGAGTTTGGGTAACAGAGGCAGACCGGGAAACCCGCACTACTTTGCTCCAGAAAACGCTCCATTGCCCAGGGGTTAAAGTGGTTTGCAGTTCGCGCTCCCAGGCTTGTTGGGCTCTAAAAGTGGCCGGGTCTGTACCCTGACATAGTATTTTATAAAAGTTAGAGGCTACTCCATGTGTACTACTAATAGAGTGAACTATCTCTAATAGCCCGTCCTCAGTAGGGGCAGAGGGCGGCATAATTCGGGCACTTTTGAGACAGTGTTGAAGCTGCATCCATTGAAAGTAGTGTTTCGCTGGTAACGCAAATTCCTTTTGTAAATCAGAAAAGGTTTTCCAACGAGCTGCAGAGAAAAGCTGTTGGGGTGTCCAGATCCCCCTTGAGTACCAGGGTTTCCATGCTATCGTTCTATTTAGGACTTGAATTCTGAGATTATTCCATAGCGGGAGTCCATCCTGAGGACATACGTTCGGGCCCAGTGATAGAATGAGAGTGTTAAAGGCCGCGAGAGTATCGACAATCATTGGTGGATGGCGAGTGTCTACTTGATAGGACATACCGGGGAGATGGGTCAACGGAATTGGGCTACTAAGCTCCTCTTCTATGTCTAGCCAAACTGGTCTGCTGTCTGTTGAGGCATCTAGCCATCGGGCACCTTGCTTGAGTAGGAAGGCTTGATGATATCTAAGAAAATCAGGAAATCTGGTACCCCCACTTTCCTTTGCAGACTGTAGTTTTTGTTTAGCTATCCTTGGTGGCTTGCCCTGCCAGAGATAACGGACGAGAAGGCCCTCAATATCTTTATAAGTATGTAGCGGGAGTAAGCATGGCAACATTTCTAAAATGTAGTTCACTTTGGGGACTATCATCATTTTCACAGTTTCTAAGCGGCCCCACCATGTAAGAGATAAAGGAGACCAACGATTTGTGAGCTCACGGACTTTGGAGACTACCTCTTTGGCATTAAAACTGATAGTGTCTTCTAGAGGAGAACAGTAATGGACCCCGAGATACTTCACCATGCGGGATTGCCAAAGGAAGGGAAAGGCCTGCATGTCAGCCTCATGTACCCAGCGGTTCAGTGGGAATGCTACAGATTTGGTCCAGTTAATTTTATAGCCCGATAATTGTGAGTATCCGTCAATCAGATCCAAGACAGCTGGAACCGAATCGAGGGATACGAAAAGCATAAGGTCATCTGCATATGCAGAGAGTTTAATCTCCCTATGACTGAAGGGGACACCTCGAATACGTGCGGACTGTCTAATAAGGAGGGCTAGGGGTTCAAGAGCTAGATCAAAGAGCATTGGTGATAGGGGGCAACCTTGACGCGTGCCTCTTTGGAGATTAAATGGCTGAGACTTGATGGCATTTACACAAATACTGGCGACGGGTTGAGTATACATGACTTGGAGATAGCGGAGGAAGCCCTCCCCAAAGCCATACCATCGAAGAACTGCAAATAAGAAGGGCCATTCTAGACGATCAAATGCTTTTTCGGCATCCAGGGAAAGACCCACCCATGGATGATCTAGATTGGCAGCACTGGATAGCACATGGCACAAGGTCCGAGCATTGTCAGCAGTTGATCTGCCGGGTATAAAACCGCATTGGTCGGGGTGAATTAGGGTGGCCATCCTGTCAGATAGCCGGGTGGCCAAGATCGTTGCGAAGATCTTATAATCGGCATTAAGTAGGGAGATTGGACGGTAGTTGGTGGGTAGTAACGGGTCTCTGCCTTCTTTCTCAAATACTACCACATTAGCTGCAGGGAAAGATCCCAGAGAGGATGTATCTACCGCAAGGGCAGTAAAATAGAGTTTTAAATAGGGAGCTAAATCTGCACTGAACGTTCTGTAGAATTCGGTCGGGAGACCATCGGGCCCTGCGGCACGGCCCGAGGCTGTTCGTTTTAGGGCAGATTGGATCTCTGAAGTAGAGAAGGGTTCATCCATCGCATCCCTATCATCTTCAGAAAGGGTCGGCCGCTGAATGCCAGACAGCAATCGCTCGAATGTCTCTGACGAGAACTCACATTCAGATTGATATAGGCGGGTATAGAAATCCCGAAAGAGCTCTACAATGTCGGAGTCTGTGGTCACTATGCCCCCTCCCTGTGGAGCTCGAAGGGCCGCTACGCATTTGGCTTCTTTTTGACCTTTCAAAGCGTTGGCTAAGAGTCGACCGGCTCGGTTATTTTCACGATAATATGTCCCTCGCTGAAGCTCAATACTCTTAGAAGCTGCAGTTGAGAGGATTGAATTATATTGAAAACGGAGACGCTGTAATCGAATTAATACACATGGATCAGTACGTGAAGTTAGAACTCGTTCGCCCGCTTTTATTTGTTGGTCTAGTATGAGTAGCTGCTGTTTGCGTTGCTTCCGCAGGCGGATTTGATAGCTAGTGATCGTTGCTCGAATGGCCGCTTTGAAGCCCTCCCACCAAGCCCAATTCGCAGTATCCTGGGGTAGATTAAAATGGAAGTAATCCTGTATGGCTGCTCGAATTTCTAACTGGAACTCTGGCTGAGTTAACAGGGCTCTATCAAAGAACCAGGCCCCCGAATTCCCTTGGGGTGCAGTAGTATGTAGTTGAAAGGAAATGGCAGCATGATCTGAAATATGTTGGGAGTGAATCTTTGCAGTGTCCACCTGAGGAACTAACAGTTTTGATATTAGAAAGAAGTCTATGCGAGACTGGGATTTATGAGGGGAAGAGAAGAAGGTGAAGTCCAGCTCATTGGGGTGTAGTAACCTCCATAGATCAACTAAAGCAAGATCTTTGATCAGGGAGGTAAGCGTGGTGTGACTCTTGGGGGGACCACTTGTCCTAGGCGGCTGTTTGTCAATCAGGGGATCAAGGACTAGATTGAAATCCCCCCCAATTATCAATGAAGTATTAGCAGAGGCCTGCGCAACCTGAGCAATGGTAGCAAAAAAGGCAGGGTCATCCACATTAGGAGCGTAAAGGCATATACATGTAAATTCAAGGCTACCTATCTTGAGATGAACTCTGGACCATCTACCTGCTGTATCTGAGCTAGACGCAATAATAGTAGCATGCAAAGATTTCCTAACCAGTATGGCAACCCCACATTTCTTAGAAACGGCTGGGGAATAGGCGGCCACCATGTAAGGTTTAATATTGAGTTTAAGAGTTTCCTTCGAATTTAAATGCGTTTCTTGGAGAAAAATTAGGTCCGCAGCTTCCTGGCTTAGGTAGCTTAGGATTTTCTTCCGTTTTATCGGATTATTGATTCCTTTTACGTTCAATGAGAAAATCTTACATGGTGCCATCAAGCGGTAATAGACATTTTAGGTAAGGGCGCTTGAAAACATACAACATAATCAGAATCTGTGCAACAATGACATAATCACCGAGTATTCTAGCTAATACACCCCATATTGAAAAATATGTACTAAAGTATCTTAGAGAAGAAGCAAAACCCCCAAAGAATATGGCGACCATATGTCTGCGGGAGGAGGCCCTAGAGAGGAAGGAAAGACATGAAAAAAGAGAAAAGAAACACCAGAGTCCATAATTAACACTGTCTCTGATACTCATCGAGGCTACTGTGGGTAGATGGAGTCGGGTCACAGATATCCTCAAAAGTAAGGCAACAAACTGCCCTCGCCAGACTCTTCGCTGGGCTGCGGCAGATCCGATATGGCAGGTACAGCGGATATAAGAATACTTGCAGGAATATTCTGGGAGTCAGCGCATCAAGTCGGCCTCTTTGGAATCCAAAAACTCCGCTAGCAGATCAGGGTCCTCAAATGTTCTTGTCTGATTGTGAAGCGTGACTCGGAGCTTGGCCGGGTACATCAGGCCATAGCGTGCTTGTAGTTGTTGAAGCCTCGGCCGGAATTCCAGAAAGCGCTTTCGGCGGTCGACCGTGGGTTTAGCCAAGTCGGGATAGAAGGAGATCTTGTGGCTCTCAAACTCCATATGGCCCTTTGCCCGAGAGGCACTTAGAATTTGCTCCACGTGTTGATATCTCAGAAGTCGAAAAATAATAGGCCGCGGGGTCTTCCTGTTGAGCGTTATGCTTGTGGGTACACGATGAGCGCGATCGATCTCTAAATCTTTGGTAAAGGTGATTTTAAGCAGGGAAGGGAGGATTTTGCATAAAAACTCTTTCATGTCTCCCGATTCCGCTCCCTCCGGTATGCCCACGAGTCGTATGTTGTTGCGGCGCGCTCTATTATTGCCATCTTCCACTTCTTTCTGCAAGGCCCGCACCTGACGTTCAACTTTGTCGAGTTTGGACAACCGGGCCACATGGGAGTCCAATATGCTCTCCATTTTGTCCTGACGCGAAGAAAGCCCTTCTAGCTTGCTTTGCAACACACCAAAATCTTCCCGCAGCGCTCGGAGTGCTTCACCGTTTGACTGCACGAGGTTTTTGACCCCTCTAATCTCTGCGAGGATTTCCTGCTGCATTTCGGGGCCCTCGCCCAAGGCCAGCCCCTTCTGCGGGGACGGAGGTTCAGTTTTGGAACGTTTGCCGTGAGAAGCCGCTGGAGATCCAAATTCCAGGCGCGTGGGTTTGGTCCCCGCCATCTCACCAATGTGCCCCGGCAAGATCAGAGTAGAAATTCCAAGTATGTACGGTGTTAATTCAGGATTCTGAGTAGGCCTCTCGGGAGCCTCAGCGTTATGCGACCATCCCGCTGGACATCAGGCTCCGCCCCCCTTATTTATTTAAAGCTTCTTATATACTGCCTTTCATGATATCAAGGCTGTTTACATTGAACAAACTGAAATTACATTGAACAGAGCATTGTATCTTGGAGATAACTATTTTACAGGGAACATGGGCAATGGAGGGTTAGGTGGCTTGCCCAAGACCACAAGGAGCACCTGTGGGACTAGAATCCCAAATCCTTTGTGTCCAAGGTTGCTGTCCTCTAGTAGAATTTGAACCCTTGACCTTCTGGCCTGAGATAACGTGCTCCAACCACTAGGCCACTCCTCCCTCAACTAAACTACAATACAGCAAAATAAACATGTACATCATAAATCATATACCAATAATAAATACATACATGAACAAAAAACCAAATATAATAAAAAATTAAAAAGTTATATACCAGATTGGAAAATCAGGTAATATGGATGCAATGCAATATGGATAATGGAATAAAAAAATGATATACTTGGCGATTGCATGGTAGTTATCATAAAAATTGCAAGAAAACATTGTGAGTCAAAGCGTGAAAATAAAATTGGAATAGTATTTACATATTTCAAAACACATATGAATTAAAACCAATCCCAGGAAAAGATTCAGGAGAAAACAAGAGTAATATGCACATTAAATATGATAATAATCCTAAACACAGGGGTTATTAAGATGCATTAAGGATGCCTCCTTAACATGCAAAATGGCAGCATTAAGGCCCCTGTGGGCATTAATAGCCAGGGTGGGAGGAGGCGTGCATGCGGAAAAGCTGCTAGCAGTCAGAGAGCAGTAAAAAGACAAAGGGCGTTAAGAGCACCAAAAGAGAGCTTATCTTGAAGTCAGAACTCAGGTGCTGGATGAGAGGCAGGGGAATAGGTGATGGACATGTCACATCCATATGTCCCATATGTGTTAGACAGTGAGTGTAAGGATAATGTGGAAGGCATTTGGACTGTATCAGTGAAGGGTTGTCATGTAATGCACTGTGATGTCAGCGGGTGGCATAGAAGTGGGTAGGAGTGTGCCATGGAGGAGCAACCATGCCCATGAGGGAGCCAATGCAAGAATGACTGAGCATCAGCGCTGCCCTGCCATGTGAAGTGTGAGTGATATGCCAGGTATGAAGTGGCACAGAATGGGAATGGGTATAGCAGCCGCCTTGAGAATAGATGAGTGAGCACGAAGGATATATGGAGATGGATGGGCTGAAAGATTCATGGAGATAGATGACATAAGAAATGCCTTACTGGGTCAGACCAAGGTCCATCAAGCCCAGTATCCTGTTTCCAATAGTGGCCAATCCAGACCATAATTATCTAGCAGGTTCCCAAAGAGGCACATAGGTTGTCCCGGGGCAAGCAGTGGATTTTCCAGGTCCTCTTTAATAATTGACTTTTCCTCCAGGAACTTGTCCAAAGCTTTTTTAAACTCAGCTACACTAACAGCTTTTACTACATCCTTCGGTAACAAATTCTAATGATTATGTATCGCGTAAAAAAAATATTTTCTATTAGTCTTAAATGGGTTGCATTGTAGCGTCATTGTATGTCCTCTAGTCTTTCTACTTTTTGATGGCATAAACAACCAATCTACATTTACTCATGCCACTCCATCCATTAATTTACAGACCTCTATCATATCCCCCCCCCCTCCCCTCAGCCATCTCTTTTCCAAATTGAAGAGCCCCAACCTTTCAAGCCTCTCCTTAAAGGGTATCCTTCCATCCCCTTTACCATTTTTATCACTGCTCTTTGTACCTTTTCTAATTCAGCTATATCCTTTAAGATTTTTCTACAGATTTAATTTTTAAAACAGTTTTGTAAGACTGCACATAACTCTTCTCCAAGAAAAGTCCAGTAATGTCTCCTTTGTATTTAGAAAAAGCCATAAAAACAACATAGCCATGTGGCAATATAGTCATACTTTCTGAAATATTTAAGAGGTATTGTTCCTCTTTGGATTAAAGCTGGAGAAGGACTCAGCAGCAATAGGATTATCTATGGTGTGCAGAAAAGTGAATTTAGGCTTTACCTGCTAATTGACGGTCCTTGAGTACCTCCAGTCCAGTCCCGACCAGTGGGTAGTCACGTCTTACCAGTAGCCCAGAGATTGAGCATGTCAACCTCAATGACATCAGCATATATAGGCAGCTGGTACCTCCCACCAGACTCCAGTATCCTATTGACTAAGAAGGTTCACAGGAGCAACAATTAAGAATGTACTTACTTTAAAATCTCTATGAGAACTCCTAACCCCAAAAGGCAGAACCCCCCCCCCCTTCCCCAGTGATGAACAAGACCACTTACCTTGACAGCGCTGTATGGCGTTGCTGCCCCAAAAAAACCCCGATGAAATGCTGCACCCAGTATTGTGCAAATGTATGCTTGTACTGAATAAACCTTTGCAGTATAGTATGCAACATGAATGCATTTTCAGTGTCACAAATCAAGTATGTATCCTGCGGGTTCGTGATGCAGAGATCAAAATTCTGTGTTCCCGGGAGGAAGAAATGGTGAGTGTCACAGTAATCCCTAGGACATGATCACAGAAAGAATGAACAGTCATCATGGCCTGACAGATTCAGCAAGCCTCCATAGAAAGTGAAGTGGTATGCGTGTCTGTCTGTGAAGGGCCCGGTGAACACCTTGGCACTGATGTTCATGGCAGCAAGTGTGGGACACAAAAACTGCAAGACAAAGACATGTTTGGTAGCAGGAGCCACCTCCATATGCACAGTTGTAGTAGCCTTATGCTATGAGAAGCAATGTGGTTATTCACAGTATGACAGTATGAATCCCACTGACTCTTTGTGTTGATTCACATAAGCAACATAACTTTTGTCACCAATAGTAGTGTGGCAGAACAAAGCGCTGCTACCACCTCTAATGGCATGACAGTGTCTGGCAATTTGCTACACATCCCGCAAAGGCAGGAGTTAGGCTGAGAGAGGAGGGGGCAGAGAAGCAGCATTGTTGTACTCTAACAGGGTCACATGCCAGCAGTAGGGGAGGCAGTACAGCCAATGGTTATAAGGGATGGAATGTAAGTATCTGATGAACACCATTCACACCTCAAATATGGACAAGGAATAGCATGCCACAGGCCCACTCTGTGAAGGCTACACTCAATGGCCAATGCACAGTGTACTCCGAAAACCATGGCACATGTGTTGTTGCGAAGTTACAAAGCACACTAATGAACAACCTCCTTCAATACGTCTACTTAGGTACTTAAGCTGGGTCTATGAAGGAGATGCTGTGTGCTAATGCAGATAGCATGTAAATCACCCATCAAGTATTAATGCAATGTACATCTGAATAGAATTTAAGTGTGTGTGAATGTGTGACCCTAAAGCAGATACCCAGTGCTAGCTCCACTGCTGATGCCTCTACTGCTGATGCCTGCTATATCAAAGGCTGTGAGTTCAAGATCTGCTACTGGCCATATCAAGTGTATGTAAGTTTACCGCATGCCCCCAGGGATACTCCCTGATCTCTTGGATTAGAACCACAACTTGTCCCCTATGTGTGCTGTCAAATGAGACAAGGAACACTGCATCTGCTGCCAATCCCTCAAATGCGGTTTCCATGATCCAAGAGAGTGAATCTGTAAATATGACCTTGCATATTGAAGAAGAAAAGCAAGTAGCAAAACAAACAGAAAACCTTGCAGAAATAATTAAATCACATACAGCATTTGTAGGTATGGAGAAATTAGATATTATCTGCTAATTTGCTTTCCTTTAGTCCCTCCAGTACAGTTCATGCTATTGGATTTTCACCCCCTTCCAGCAGGTTGGGGACTGAGAATTCCAAGCTTTAGTGATGTCATTCCATAAAGGAACCCAACCAACAGGAGAAGAGGGTGTCCACAAAGGTACAGGAGAAAGTGAGAGCGGAAACCCAAGAACCACGGCCTACCACAAGGAAATGTCAAGGAAACTTTATTTGGTGGACCCAACTAAAAGGTTTCGGCCAGAGGCCTTCTTCAGGGGTGAATAAAGCACAGTTACTTACCTGTAACAGGTGATCTCTGGGAACAGCAGGAATAAGTCTTCACATATGGGGTACGTCGGTACCGACGGAGCCTGCGCGGGAACGCTCCCCAGCGTCCAATCAGAAAGCTTTTGGGAGCATCCCACAGCGCCTGCGTGCTGCCTTCCCGCCTTCCCAACTGTCTCTCCTCAGTTAAGTTTGAAAGCTGAGACAAAGAGAGAGAGAGAGCAAGGAAGGGAAAGATAGAGATAGAGGAAAAGCAAATCCTAGGGGAGGTGGGTGGGTTGTGAAGACTTATTCCTGCTGTTCGTAGAGATCACCTGTTACAGGTAAGTAACTGTGCTATCTCCAGGAACAAGCTGGAATGAGTCTTCACATATGGGGACTCCCAAGCTCAGATGCCCAGAGGGAGTCCTAGCATGTTGCAAGTCTAGAACGAGCCATGCTATTGCTTAAGACCTCAGGCATCCTGGGGATGGAGGGTAGGAGTTGAATACAGAAGAGGAGCTGTGGAACAGCTGGCTAGAACAGGGTTTCTAAAGGGGAAGACCCTGTATAGAGGGTATTTTGTAGTAAAATATTGTGATCTGGGCCTCCCTTGTTGACCTTGCACAAGTCCACTGAGGTACATATGGATCTGTTAGAAGAGCCAGTGAATGTGCTCAAGGGGTACCTCACTGTGAAGTAGAGGTAATAAAAGTAGAGAAAAACAAGTGGAGGTCAGAACCCTTCAGGGTGAGAAATGGCCCCAGGGGGAAAGACTGGGGTAGTATAAGAGGTAGAGCTTCAGCAGAGACACAGAAGGCAGTATTAAAGAAAGCTTAAGCTGTTTAGGTCCAAAAATAGTATAAATTTAGGACCCAAAGAAAAAATGAGTCTGACCTAACTGGACTGGAGATGGAATCAGGACATGTAGGGGAGAAAGGGTATGGAAACCCTTGTATCTGATAAGAAAGTAAGGACAGACTCAGGAGCGCTAAGCGTTAGGTTAACTGAAGCTCCGCAATGTCTTTCCTAAATGGGGTCAATTAGGAAAGAAGAAAGGTACATGGAGAGCTTCAGGAGTACCCTACCTATATGGTAAGGAAAAATTTTGTTAATTACCACAGGAAGTGGTTATAAGTGTCGCCCCCTAAGTATGCTGGCATAGCATTGATAGGGGTAGTGCCCATCTGTCAGGATCATATAGGAATATAAGGATATCTGAACCTAACAGAACAGATAGATGAGTATATGGATACATATCTATCTAAAAGTATATCTCAGTAGATTTATAAATATATCTATGTATATATACATAGATATATTGAATATATACACATATAGGGTATATATGCATATATCTATAGGACATATGTAGGGGCAGAAGACACACAGATAGATATAGATGAATATATATATACATATATATATATATATATATGTGTGTGTATATATATATATGAATATGTAGACATATAGACACATATCTCCAGGTATGTGGAAGGAGAGAGGTCTATAGAAGCTGATCCCCCTAGGGATATAGGGAGAGAGCAAGATTCATCTAACGGCAAGAAGATTAATACACGCTTGAATAGATATACAGAGAATTCTCCTTTCCTGGTTATGATTGTCAGAGTCAGAGGAGAGGTGTCCCTGACAAGAAGAAGTCTGGATTCTTTTCAGAATTTGAGCTTTTGAATAACCAGGATGGCCTACGTGAAAAGGGCAGAGGATAACTTCAGACTGTAGGCAGGAAGTCCAGATTTCTCCAGAATTGCAATATGGAGAATGGGAGGACGCCACTGGAGGAAGATACCCGAGTGACTTGCCTATGA
Organism: Ichthyophis bannanicus; assembly: GCA_033557465.1. Classification (NCBI taxonomy): domain Eukaryota; kingdom Metazoa; phylum Chordata; class Amphibia; order Gymnophiona; family Ichthyophiidae; genus Ichthyophis; species Ichthyophis bannanicus. The sequence continues at coordinate 175,345,658 of CM066031.1, forward strand.
GGGCAAGAGGGGTATTGGGCATCCTCTAGCTGCCACTGAAGAAAATTATCTCTGACGAGAAGACCAAAGGAGATATGGGCCAAGCCAGGGAATTGGCCCTTCTTTAGGTTTTCACGTAATGAAAGGCCTGAGACTGATGTCTCAAAAGAGATTTAAGATGAGATGGTAAGGGTAGGAAATACCTACCAGTCATGGAAACATGACTGGGGGAACCCCCTTTTAACCATCTAGGGTTATCTGCTAGGCAAGATACTAATGCTCTCTAGCAAGGGCCCATAGTGCAGAGCTACTCTGTAGAGTTGTAGAGAGCATGCTGCAGGTTGGTTAGAAGAAAGACTGGCTGTGGAAAGCCAGCAGATAACCAAGTATTCTGCCAAGGACAAGGGGGCGAAGAATAGAAGTTAACCAACCAGGCTGTGATAAGAGGGTTTCCCAAACGAGGTTGATCACCTGTTTGGGACTTAGCACTGAGGCTAGAAGGATTGCTAGTGGAGGAGAATTGCTGTATCTGCAGCAACGTACCAGGGCAGCGGAGAAAACTTCTTTTCCCTCTCCCTCTTTTAGATTGGGAAAAAGAAACAACAGACCTGGTAGGATTTCCTATTGTCTGATGGGCTGCCCTAAGGTAACAAGGGGGGAGACAACTCCGGAAGGGAGAATCCCCCGGTAGAACAGGTAGAGGACCATAAGGGCTTACCAATGTAGAAGGGGTCCCTCTTACAACCAAATGTTATAGTAAGAGGGAGGTAAGACAGAGTTAAAAGAGACTGACTATGGAGGAAGTCTCTGTCAGGTGAGATGATACATGCCAGTACAGGGAAAACAACTGTCTATTAATAGTTGTTAGTTCTCTTTCCTCCAAGAGGAAGAGGAAAACCCTGTTAAGTATGGGCATGATCATCATAAAGACTCTTAAAGAAAAGATGTCTCATGAAGAGATATCTAGGAAGGTTAGAATAAATTTAGTGCAGATACTGCAAATGAAAAGAAGCAGACTGCTACTCTAACCACCAACCAAGAGGGGCAATGATGATCTATTTGAAACCCTGCGACTGCTGGGTTTGTTGACCCTGCTGAGGTTCTGGATTCTTCAGACCAGGGTGATGTTTCCCCTGTTTGGGAACATCTGTATGATGGGCAGAAGATGGATAAAATCTTCTTCCCCTAGGGGAAGAAATTTTGGCAGGACCTTTCCTACCTTTCCTACCAACTGGGAAAGAAGAAGGCGTACAACAGCCTCTGGAAACAGGACAGTCAGTTGTTAACTGAGCAACCTGGAGTAAAGACTCCTTGTTAAAGAGATTTTCTCCAGTGCAAGGAGTATTTCCCAGTCTAACTTGTGCCCATTTGTCCAAGTCTGAAGCTTGGAGCTAGGCTTTACGTCGTGCTCCTACAGCTATAGCAGAAGTCCTGCTAACAGACTCAAAGGAGTCTAGGGAAGCACGAGTAAGAAATCTAGAGATATTTTGAGCATGACTAACCAGTGAGGAATAGTCTGCACTCTTGGGCTCTTGAAGAAAAGGAGTCAAAAGATGTAATTTCTTTGTGACCTCCTCAAGAGATAAACCCATAAAAAAATATATGAGAGAATTCTTGCTGAAAGCATGGATGCCCGGAAAGTTTGGCGTCCAAAGGCATCTAAAGTCTTAGACTCACGACCTGGCAGATAAGAAGAGTGCTTTTTAGTACTCTTCACCCGCCTCATTGCTGATTCTACAACAATGGAATGATGAGGAAGTTGAGTCTTTTGAAATCCTGGAGAAGGGGGCACCTGATATAGAAGATCAGTTGCTCTTTAAAGTGGGGGTACCTTTAAAGGAGCTTCCCACATTCGTAGAAGGAGATCCTGCAAGGAATGATGCAAAGGAAGCATGATGTTCTCCTTTGCTCTTCCAGGAATATACAGGGATTCAGTATTCCCTTGTGTAGGATCCTGTCCAGGTATAGAAATGGCAAGTGATTTTGCCATATCCAGGAGAAAAGCTTGAAAAGAAAAATCCCCGGAGGGAAATTCTTTTGGACAGGCTAGATCTGCTGAAGAACTAGCATTGGCACCGAGGATCTATCCAACTTTATAGGAATAGAAGATCCTGAATGGTGGACCTTTGAGGATGGTCGCCGGTACCACAGGAGGTCGGGACCAGCAACAGTCGGTAGCGCATCGTCCATGTTGGGGATCGATTCTAAACTCGGTATCAAGGGAAGTGAGCCTGATGAGAGAAGCATGGAAGGCACCGACAGCAATGGTAATGTGGATACCGGTACCAACTTCGGTACCGTATCCGATACCGGTGGATGAAGGCCAGCCGGTGGCAACTCTAACGGTATCAAAGAAACCGAGAGCTGCGGATCCAAATTATCGGAACCGAGCCTTCGGTACCGTCTGGTGTCGGTACCAAGGCGAGTTGGTACCCAGTCCTCCAGACTAGAGATCGATTCCAGACTCGGCATCGAAGGAAGCGAGTCTATCGATGCACGTCTGGAGGGTACCGACGTCGGTACTAGTATCGGTACCGGTACCGATACTGGAAGGTCAGTCTGGAGCGTATCCAATGGCCCCGTAGGTACCAAGGACGCCAGACGACGATCCTTGGTGAGGAATGTTTCATCCAACACCATTGCCTATGCCGGGGTATCGGTACCGCTCGAAGCGGATGCCACCACCGGGCATGGCTCAGGTATGTTCTGTGAGGGGTGAACCTCAGGAACAACCTGAAACCCCACACAGGCTTTGGAGGCCGAAGACTCCCACCGGGGTTTTGAGGCCAGTGGTTTCTCGAGGGCAAGGCCGTAGGCATCTCTATGCTATGCATGAGAACTGCCGCTCGAGGACTGGCTAGTCTTAACAGACTGTTTTTGGGTTACCTGATCCTGTGTAGAAGATGTTATGGTCGGTGCCCTGAAGTTGGATGGGGACCGGGTGTCGAGGGGAACTCAATGTTGAAAACTTCTTCCCACAATACTATTTCCAGAGGGCTCCAGAGGAAAATGGTCAGGACCCAAGCAGATTAGACACCAATTGTGAGTGTCTAAAAATAAATTTGTACTGCCATGGTTTGTACATTTCTTGGGGATAGTGGCTGGCGGTTCCATGAAGGAAAAAGGAGAGGCCTAACAGGCCTGAGAAACCGTGAGACACTGAGGAGGAAAAAATATTCCTTAAAAAGGAAAAATTTTACAAGAAAAGAAAAAAGAAACACCGGCGGTACTGGTGGCGTCGGGGAAGGCAGTCGCGATCACAAGAAAACTAAAAAATAAAAGAAGAATTTTCTGCGGTGACAGGAGGACATCCTGCCAGCTCCGCAGAAAAACAAAAACTGAGGAGAGACAGTTGGGAAGGCGGGAAGGCAGCACGCAGGCGCTGTGGAATGCTCCAAAAAGCTTTCTGATTGGACGCTGGGGAGCGTTCCCGCACAGGCTCCGTCGGTACCGACGTACCCCATATGTGAAGACTCATTCCTGCTTGTTCCTGGAGATAATACATTAACGCCTCAAGCAGTTGTGCTGACTGAGAAGAGTGGCTTGGTCCACATTTTATACGTTGCTTTCTATCCCCTGTGGTAATGTATTTTATTCACCCCTGAAGAAGGCCTCTGGCCGAAACTTTTTAGTTGGGTCCACCAAATAAAGTTTCCTTGACATTTCCTTGTGGTAGGCCGTGGTTCTTGGGTTTCCGCTCTCTCTTATTCCATAAAGGAACACATTGCTATCACCTAGCCAGTATCCCACTGTCAAGGCAGAAACCTCATAATCTTATCATTTATTTAGTTATTTATTTGTGCTTATTTACTGCTTTTCGTGAATCAAAGAGGTTTACAGAGAACTCAGAGGATTGAACATTACATTAAACAAAATTACATGTAACCTTTTAACAGGAGTGAAAAGGGGGATAAGGAAAGAACTGACTTAAATCAGAAACACTGATTTAAGTGATAACTATGTACAGAGGAATAAGCAAATATATAAATTAGTTACAATGCATTAGAGGCCATCTACAATAAATAATTAACCCCATTACTTAACAACTCTATGTACTTTTCTTCAAAGCTCTTAAACAATTACACATTTAAACAATTAACAATCTAATTAGAATATACAATAACTGTTTGGAATGGGTGGGATATGGACTGCACTGGAGGGACTAAAGGAAAGAAAATTAGCAGGTAAAATCTAATTTCTTCTTCCATAGCATCCCTCCAGTAAAGTCCATACTATTGGGATGTATCAGAGCAGTACTTATTTTTATTTATTTATTTAACATTTCTTATATACCGCCTTTCATGATATGAATGGATGGGTCCTAAAAGACCAGCCTATAGGACAGATGCTCCAAACTGAGCTTCTGTTTATGCCTGTACATTGAAATGGTAATGTTTTGTAAAGGCATATACTGTAAGGTGGACCATGTTGCCGCCTTACAAATGTCTGCTGGTGGCAACAGGCTAGCTAGATTCTGCCCATGAAGTTGCCAGAGCCCTAGTAGAATGTACCTTTAAGCCCTTAGGTATGGTCTTTTTGTGCAATAAATAAGCAGACACTATTTTCTCCTTCAAACAATGTGCAATAGTTGCCTTTGAAGCCGCTTCTCATTTACATGGTCCTCCATAAAGCACAAACAAACATTCTGATCTTCAAAATGTCTTTGTATGCTTCAGGTAATGACAAATTACCTGATGCATATCCAAATTTTGTAATTGATGATTATTTGTTTCTTAAAAACTGGGCAAAACAATTAGTTGATTAATATGAAATGGTGACACAACTTTAGGCAGAAAAGATGGTACTGTACACAAAACAACTTTTTCCTTTGATATCAATAGAAAGGTTCTTGACAAGATAATGCTTGCAACTCCGATATACAACAACATACTGAATGCATTGCGACTAAAAATACGACCTTTAACGTCAAATCTTTTAAAGTTGCTTCCTTCCAAGGTTCAAATGGTTCTCCTGTCAGCACTGTGAACACTAGATTTAGATCCCATGACGTAACCATTGAATATACTTGTGATCTAATTTGTCTCCCCCTCACTTGGTTTGCAGCTTGTCGTGTTGTGAGGGCTTGTGTGCATCAGTGATGCTGAGAGCTAAACTATCGGTAGTTTAACTACTGGCAGGGTCTCCCAAGATGGACAGGTCTCAGCTGAGGTGCCAGACCAAGACAAACCACCCATCTGGGCAGCAGCAGAATGGGATAGTGTTGACGGCGGAGGATCACATTTCTGTGACAATGGCAACAACACCAAACTTAAACTGCGTGGAAGAAAGGCCCAGCAATCTACTTCTGTATCTTTCCATGAAAACCCAATGGATAGTTACAACAAAACAAATTGTGCTATAGTGCTGGAAGATGAGACCCCCAGGTCGGAAGGCACTCAACTAGCTACTGGGGAAGAGCTGAAGACTTTTCAGAGTAAAGCCAACATTTATGATGTGGTTGGATCAAAGCCCTCGGGTCGTCTGACTGCTGATGTAGCTGTGCATGAAATGAGAGTCAGAAGCTGTAAAGATGTCTTACGCATTGGAACATGGAACGTACGAAGCATGAACCAAGGGAAGTGAATGGTCAAGAATGAAATGGAACGTGTACAACTTGATCTGTTGGGTGTCAGCGAACTGAAATGGACTAGCATCGGGTACTTTGCATCAGATGATCACATGGTCTACTATGCTGGAAATGAAAGACAAAGAAGAAATGGTGTTGCATTTATAATAAAGAAGAAACTTGCAAGAACTTTAATGAAATACAATGCAGTCAGCGAACGCTTAATCTCTATTCGTCTATGAGGAATGCCTATCAACAAGAAGGTTGAAAGCGAGAAGAAAGCGAGAAGTCTCTACAAAAGGTGAAAAAGCAAAAACAGCCAAAATGGATGATGGAAGAAACTCTGAAAATTGCCCAGAAACACAGAGAAGCTAAAGCCAGAGGAGAAAGAAAGACAATAACAAACCTCAACAGAGATTTCCAACGTGCAGCAAGACAGGACGAGGAAAAGTACTACAACGACGCATGCAAGGAAATAAAAGCAGAAACTATTAGAGGAAGAACAAGATCGGCTTTCCTAAAGCTAAGAGAGTTATAGAAAAAGTTCCAGCCTCGAATTGGAATGTTACAAGATGCTCAAGGTTCAATGTTGAATGATGCTGAGAAGATCAAGAAAAGGTGGAATGAATATACAGAGTTTTTATATGATAAAGATCAAGTGGACCAACAGCCGTTTCAACCTGTACCTTATGATCGGGAACCATTAGTGATGAAAGAAGAAGTTAAAGCAGCATTGAAAGCCTTATCAAAGAACAAAGCACCAGGCATCAATAGCATTCCCATAGAAGTATTACAGCAATTTGATGCAGCTGTTACCATACTTACAAGGCTCTGCCAAGAAATATGGAAGACAACATCATGGCCAACTGACTGGAAAAGATCTGTGTTTATACCAATACTAAAGAAAGGTGATCCAACTGACTGTGGAAATTATCGCACAATCGCTCTGATCCCACATCCAAGCAAGATTCTACTGAAGATTATTCAAAAGAGACTACAACCATACCTGGAACAAGAACTACCTGAAGTGCAAGCAGGGTTCAGGAAAGGGCGAGGAACGAGAGACATCATTGCAGATGTGAGATGGATCCTTGAAAAGACTAAAGAATACCAAAAGGATATCTATTTGTGCTTTATCGACTATAGCAAGGCATTTGACTGTGTAAACCATGAGAAACTCTGGGCCTCATTAAGAAGCATGGGTATACCAGAACACCTGATCGTACTCTTGCACAATCTGTACATTGATCAAGAAGCAGCAGTTCAAACGGAACAAGGAGAAACAGAATGGTTTAAAATAAGCAAAGGTGTAAGACAAGGCTGCATACTTTCCCCCTACCTGTTTAATTTATATGCAGAACAAATCATCAGAGAAGCAGGATTGTATGAAGACAACAGAGGTGTGAAGATTGGTGGAAGACTCATCAACAACCTTCGCTATGCTGATGATACCACATTACTGGCTGAAAGTGAAGATGATCTGAAACATTTGCTTCTCACAATCAAAGAACATAGTCTCAAAATGGGCCTGCACCTTAATGTAAAGAAGACAAAGATCATGACAACTGGAATAATCAACAGGTTCATCGTTGAAGGAGAAGAAATTGAAATTGTGAACAACTTTAACCTGCTTGGATCAACTATCCTATCAATAAAGAAGCAACAAGCAGTCAAGAAATCAGACGATGCATTGCTCTTGGCAGAATGGTTATGAAAGACCTAGATAAGATTCTCAAGAGCAGAGATGTCTCTCTCTCCATACAAAGATTCGACTTGTTCAAGCCATGGTATTTTCAATAACATCATATGGATGTGAAAGCTGGACAGTGAAAAAGATAGACAGGAAGAAAATTGATGCCTTTGAATTATGGTGCTGGCGGCGAATATTGTGTATACCATGGACTGCCCGAAGAACAAACCAGTCGGTACTAGAGGAGATCAAACCTAAGCTTTCTTTAGAAGCTCAGATGACAAGACTTCGACTTTCATACTTTGGAAACATCATGCGAAGAGAGAGATCATTAGAGAAAGACATCATGCTTGGCAAGATAGAAGGTCAGCGCAAAAGAGGAAGGCCAGCAATAAGATGGATTGATACAATAACAGCAGCTACGGGTACCAGTCTGTCAACAATGAGCCACCTGACTGAAGATTGAACACAATTTAGGATAGCTATCCAGAGGGTTGCCATGAGTCGACTCCAACTCGACGGCACTTAACAACAACAATTTGTCTCCGTGCCTTGATGAAACATATAACATCTGGATGTGATGCTAAAAGATGACCTTGAACTCGACCTCTATAGCATAATAATGCCGCCACTTGCACCTTTATGGAATTTAATGCAAGGCCTTTATCAACTCCTACTTGTAAGAAAGACAAAATATCTGGAATAGTAGCACAGAAAGGCTTTATTCTGTTCTCATTGCTCCAGTATTCAAAAATACACCAAACTCTTATATATGCTAAGGATGTAGATCGTTTACAAGATTTTAAGAGTGTTGCAATCACTGCTGCCAAATAACCCCACTTTCCCCACTTAACCCCACTTTCAAGAGCCAAGCTATAAGCAAGAACCGATCCACTTAATGCATACTCACTGGGCTTTGTGACAGAAGAGTCCCTATTAATGGAAGTCTCCATGGTTTTGTTTGCACCAGTAGAATGAGATCTGCATACCAAGGTCTCCGAGGCCATTCTGGAGCTCCCAGAATCACTGCACCTTTGTGTCTCTCTATCCGCTGCAATATCCGACCAATAAGAGGCCATGGAGGGAATGCATATAGCAGTGCATTCTCCAGCCAAGGTTGTGTCGGAGCATCTATTCCTTCGGACATTCTTTCTTTTCTTTGACTGAAAAACCTTGGGCATTTTGCATTTCTCAGCATTGCCATCAAGTCCATTACTGGAATTCCCCATCTGTGAATGATCTCTTGAAAGACTGTCTCCTCTAGAGACCACTCTCCTAGATCCAGACAATTTTGACTCAGAAAGTCTGCTTCTACATTTTCAACTCCTGCTACATGAGCCACTGAAATGGTCATCAGATGACATTCTGCCCAATTTAGCAATGGCACTATTTCTCTGGACAGTACTAAACTGCCTGTGCCTCCTTGCCAATTGATGTATGCTACTGCTGTTGCATTGTCTGAGAACACTCTTACAGCCTTTCCTTTGAGACTTATTTGAAAAGTCTTCAGTGCTAGAAAGAACGCTCTCATCTCCATCTGGTTGATTGACCACATTTCTGTTTCTTGCTCCATTCTCTTTGAGCTATCTGCCCTTGGTAATGAGCTCCCCAACCTTTCAGACTGGCATCTGTTATAACCATTTTTGGGGTTTCTAATGGCATGTCTGCCATCAGCTTCTCTTTGCAAAGCCACTATTTTAGACTTATTCTTGCTTCTGCAGGACAAAGAAGTCTGCGATTTAACTGCATCGTTTGCAGACTTCACCGTGTCAATGGCACCCTTTGAAGTGGTTGCATATGTGCTCGTGCCCACAGTACCAAATCCAATGTCACTGTCATAAACCCCAGTATCTGAAGATATGACCATGCTGTTGGAGCTGTTTCTCAGAAATATACAAATGTGTGACTGAGTCTTTACCATTCTCTCGTGTGTCAAGTACACCATTCCTTGCTTTGTGTTGAATCTTGCCCCTAGATGTATCAAGGATTGAGATGGAATGATCTGACCTTTTGGCCTTGTTGATGATCCAAACAAGCCATTGTAAGAGATAGATCACTTTCATGGTTGCCACTTTGCTCTCCTCCAAGGTTTTTGCTCATATTAATCAATCGTTCAGGTAAGGATGAACTAGCACTCCTTCCTGACGCAAAGCTACAACTATCATAACCTTTGTGAAGGTTCTTGGCACTGTTGCCAACCCAAATGACTGTCCTTGAAATTAATAATTGCCCATTGGCACTGCAAATCGAAGATAACACTGATGTTCTTTGCAAATTGGGATGTGGAGATAAACCTCTGTCAGATCTAAGGCTGTTAGAACTCTCCCTTTTATACTGCTGCCATTACTGACCATAATGTCTTCATATGAAAATGCGCCATCTTTAAAGCTGATTTACGTATTTTAGATCCAAGACTGGATGGAATTTTCCTTTTTTTCTTGGGTACCACAAAGTATATGGAATAATGACCTGAGCCTATCTGCTGTGATGGTACTGGAACTACAGCCTGGATATGTAGCAGACGTTGCAAAGTTTCTTCGACCGCAGCTCTCTTTTCTGGAGCTTTGCATGGAGACAGAACAGATGCATCCTTGAGAGGCTTTGCAAATTCCAGAGCACAGCCCTTGTGAATTATTTTGAGTATCCATTGATCTGATGTTATTTGGACCCAAGCAGAGTAGAACCTTTGAAGATGACCGCCTATTTGAATCTCCTCTGCCTGGGTCTGCTGATTCTTATTTTGTCTTTTGACCTGCTCCTGAACTTGAAAAGGAACCTCATCCTGTTCCTCTTCCTCCATGAAAAGGCTGACCCCTGGAATAAGGCCTTGTCCTCTGATAAGGGGCAAACCTTGTAGCACTGTATCTACAAATATCACTAAAAGATGGTCTTGAACTGCCAAATGATCTACATATCTTTAGCTTATCTTCTGGAAGCTTAGCTGGTTTTGACTCTCCTAAATATTTAACCAATTTTTCTAAAGCTTCCCCAAAAAGGAGTTTACCTTGAAAAGAAAGCCTACTTAGTCTAGTCTTTGAGGAGACATCAGCTGACCAGTTGTGCAGCCATAGCAATCGTCGAGCCACTAATGATGAAGCCATGCTGTTTGCTAAAGATCTAATGAGATCATAATAGATATCTGCCAAAAATGTACCCCTGTCTTCTTTCTTAATATCTCCTACATTTGAGACATGTCTGCTGCCGCAGTTTCAGAAAGGGGTTGAATCCAATGAAGGCATGCCTTTACTACACATGCTCCACAAACTGAAGTCTGTAGTTCTAAGGCATTAACTTCAAACACCAGTCTTAGCACAGTATCAAGCCTCTTGTCCTGCGGATCTTTTAGTGCTGCTCCTCCTTCCACTGGAATAGTGGTCTTTTTTTGCCATGATATAGGGCATCTACCTTAGGAAGACGTAGGGGTATGTTTTCTAAAGGGCGCTAATGTAGCATCTGCGACATTAATACACGTTAACACTGCACTTGCAACGTTAACACCCGCTAATTTATTTTATTTATTTATTTTATTTATTTAGTAAACATTTGTATACCGCTACTTCCTACGATCAGTAGTTGTTTACTTTACAGAATCATAATGTATCGTACAATACAGTGAATTTTTAAGATATACAGTTAGATTGAGTATTGATTTACACATCACAGGAAGATCAATTGGTTTCAATATACATTAGATGAGAACTCACAAATCTAAATATACATTTAATTGTAGGGGTGTTGGTGGGGGCAGAAATATAATGTAATGTTAACGCTCGCTAATACTACCTTAACCTGTTTTGGACAGCTTGCATATTCTTTCTCTGTTCTGGATGATTTATTAGATTTGTTACACTCAAACAACTATGAAATACTAGCAATAATAAAAAATATTAAAACTTTGCAGAAAATAGAAGTTTCACATAGTGTATGTTTTTCATACACTGGTCCAATATAGTATATTGTCCATCTTCAGAAACGATAGGATTCCGTTCCAATATTCATTGACATAAACATACTGTATGATACTATTGAAACTGCAGTTTCCATTTAAAACATCTTATTATGATATAATATAGTTTGTCAACAGTACATTCCGATGGCAGAATATGATACAAGTGAAAACACTTCTGATGCAGTGAGTCGATATTGTACCATTGAAACACCTAGAACAGAATGCTTAACAGCAATTAGTTTCGACAACATATTAGTCCAGCGTATGAAAAACATACAAGGCCGATATATGCACCAATAACTCTGACACTAAGGGGTATGTTTACTAAACCGTCTTAATGTGCGCCTGGCGATGTTATCTCGCGATAAGGTACCTTATCACGCAATAATGGCGCTTTATCGGGCGAAAAGGTAACTTAGCGGGCGAAAAGGTAACTTAGCGCGCGATAACGCGTGCAGCGGCGCAAATGAGCACTGCGAGTGGAGATAGGCTCACGGAGGGCGGAGAGAGAGGGTCAATGAGTGGAGAGTGGGAGGGGAGAGGCTCCCCGCACACTAACGCTGTGGACTCCGGGACTGAAAACTATCGCCAGTGAAACCCTTGCGTTAGAGCAGATTTAAAGGGAAAAGAAACCATTTCTATAAGCAATGTACAGCAAAACCAGGGAAACCTACAAAAAGCGATAAGTGTGATACATGTGCATGGAACAAAAGGGCAAATAAACATTGAAAATGACAAGAAGAAAACATAAAAAAAACATAACCAAGCTGGGCAATAGCAATATTAATGGGAAACAACAAAAAACTCTCCCAAGAAAGCTCCAAAACAAAGATATGAATTTTGGAAGGGTCTATACTCCGTCCCCATACAAGGTGAATGAACCCACAGTGAAATAGCACTGATCAGGGTTTTCCCTTTCCATTGGCAGCGGAGGTGGCAGAGGCGGTGGAGGCGGAGGCGGCGGAGGCAGAGGCGGCGGAGGCAGAGGCGGCGGCGGCGGAGGTGGAGGCGGAGGCGGAGGCAGCGGCGGAAGTGGCGGCGGAGGAGGCGGCGGCGGAGTGCTTTGATATGAGTGTGTGTGTGTGTGTTTGTCTATCCATTGTTTTGTGGCTTTCTACTCCTCATTGAGCTGCACAATACCTATACTGTTTCCAGTGTTAGCCTGCAAATGTACATGATGAGCAGCAAAATATTGTGCGTATGGCCCGAATAGGACGGATTGGGCAGGATACGTCTGCATCAGAGGTAGGGCAATGGCTGGGACATCATAGTGCCTGATCGCCATCTGCATGGACCGGGTGGCCACAGCATGTCATGGTTGGATGACACTCTCACTCAGACCGAGCAGTGACCATGGCATGGCTATGTATCCACATAGCGCTATATAATGTCTGCATCTAGTGATATGAGTGTGCTTCCTGTCCTGGGGACCCAATCACTGAACCAACTGCTGGGTGTCTGTGCTGTTTGTCCCAAGCCTGGGTGCACATGGTCCCTCTGCACACATGCAGTGTGTACTGACTAGCGGACTGTCCGCAGTTTGAATGTGCATGGCTGGGAACCCCAGTGGGAGGGCAGAAGGTGCAGTCTGATTGTGCTTGCTGTGGGTGAATGTTAGACCTTGGTGGTTTGTAAGTGAGGTCTTCCAGGCTTACTCCCAGTTTTAATGGTAGGGCCATAGTAAAAGGTTTGACTAACTAGTTGGGGCACGTTACCATGGGCTGGGGGTTCAAATCCCAATGGAGTCCAGCAACCTCAGGCGCCCCTTGTGGCCATGGGCAGGCCACATAACCTTCCATTGCCTTAGGCAGAAAACGAAGAGTGTGAGCCCTTTGGGGACAAGGGAAATCTATACTGTACCTGACTGTACACTGCTTTGAGCTAGTGAGAGGCAGGATATGAGCATAACTAACTAAACAAACCTCATGCGAGTCTAGGCACCCCTCCCCCATGGTAGTATCTGGCCATGGCATCAGTAATATAATACTATTTATAACAATGCACTATTCTAGGTGGGTCCCACTCCAAATGTGACTGGCGCATACAACAGGACACAAGGTGACTAGTATATCACACTGCAGAGAATACCTGCATACACTGGTAGTGATGGGGATCTACAGCATGGACAGGTACTGGGGACCCAATGCTAGGCGCACATCCTAAACCTCAGTTGACCACAGAAACTGCTCAGTAGCATGGTTTGTAGCTATTCTGTGCTTGTATCACACACTGTCAGTTCCTCTTACTGAGCTGAGGTAATGGATAAGTGCATTCTCCATTCGTGATCTGCTGTAGACTGCTATTCTGCATGTGCACTGCATCATGGGTACTGGTGGGGCTACCCTATACTGGCACACACAGCAGACATTTTAGGGGGTGGCCTGCAGTCTCTTTGTATCCAGCCATTGCTGTGCAGAGAGGTATGGAGGTGTAGCATATTCGGTATTTCACGGTCTCCTTAAGCAGGAGACAGGGGTTTGGTCCCCCCTGTTCTTTTTGTGACCATGCTACTCAGATCATTTTCATGCCTGTGGCTCTGCAGATCTGTGTTGCCAGCCGATGCCATCCGTCCGTCAGCCCATCTATTGGCCTCAGTCAGCTGTGGACAGTCCTGTCTTCTTGCACAGGCTGCTACCCCGTGTCCTACACTGGTACCCTGTTCTGCACTACGGCTCTTCGTGCTCACCTCTCCTGTGCTTGATCTGCACGTCACCACTACTACTCTGTCCTCCTGTTGCTGCTAACAGCATGCAGCTTCTGCCTCCACTGGGGGACACTTCTTCCCCATCCTATGCCACCCACTTTACATTGGCACCACCCTGTGCCTCAGTAGAGCTGCCGCCCACATACTCATCCTCTTTACTGGCTGTCACATAGGGTGTCCATCGACATGGCAGGTCATCACCTGCCACCTGCCGTTCTGCCATCACCTGTCCATTGACATTCCTTGGTGCTCTATCCAGCATTTGGGTTTATTTATTTATTTACATTCTCTTATATACCGCGCTATTCTGCATCAGTGCGGTTTGCATTGAACAAGCTGAAATTACATTGAACAGGGCATTATAACTTGGAGATAACTATTTTACAGGGAACATGGGCTATGGAGGGTTAAGTGGCTTGCCCAAGACCACAAGGAGCACCTGTGGGACTAGAATCCCCAGTCCTTCCGGCCCAAGGTTGCTGTCCTCTAGTGGGATTTGAACCACCGACCTTCCGACCTGAAGTACCTTGCCCCAACCACTAGGCTACTCCTCCTCTACTCCTCCACAGGGTTAGAGCCATTTCCAACCTTGCAGTGCATGCTTTCCATCTTGGTGCTCCTTATCTCCTCTTGGTCACCTTTCTTCTGATAAGGCACCCTAACTGTTAATGCACCTTAACTGCTAAGGCACCCTAACCGTTAAGGCACCTTAGCTGTTCAGGCACCCTGTTAAGGCACCCTAACTGTTAAGGCACCTTAGCTATAAAGGCACATTAGCTTTTAACCAAAACAGAAAGTCATTGAAAGACCACCATTAGATTCTCCCAAAGCTTTCACAACACGACATGCATGTTTCGGGCTTGCAAAGAGCCCTGTATCAAGTGTTCCCCTCGGTTTGAACAGGAAAATCGCCTCTCACCTGTTCAAACCACCTGTTCAAACCGAGGGGAACACTTGATACAGGGCTCTTTGCAAGCCCGAAACATGCATGTCGTGTTATTTGGAAACCCGGCATTTATTCACAGCCAGGGTCACATCGCCTGTTTCTCCAGATAAGTGCTAGTCACACTACTATTAAGTATCACAGCAATTTAATCTTGTTGAATAAAAGGGCCCTCCCGACGCTGAGGTGGGAGTTTTTCCTCTCCCCTCTCATGCCAGTTGGTCCCGACAAAAAAGGATATTCATACAAGCATATTGAAAGCTTTGGGAGAATCCAATGGTGGTCTTTTAATGACTTTCTGTTTTGGTATACTTTTGTAGTCATTTGATGGTGGAGGTTTATTGTACATTGATATTAGCTTTTAAGGCACCCTAGCTTTTAAGGCAACCTAATTGCTAAGGCACCTTAGCTGTTAAAGCACCCTAGCTGTCTTAACCATCGGAGCACCTTATCTCATGTTAGGACATACTAGGAGGGCACCTTATTTCTTCCTGGGGCACCTTATCCCATGTTTAGGCACCTATCTCATGTTAGGGCATCTTAACATGGCACCTTATTTCCTGTCAGGCACTTTCTGATGTCTTAAGGTGCCTGGTCACCTTAACGCCCATTATCCCATTAACACGCGTTAATGTTCCCTAACACCCCTTACCATATATGGACTAATGCGCATTACCGCTGCACTTACCACTGGTAACATTAGCAACCTTTAGTAAAGATACTCCTTAGTAGTTCTTTCTCTGCTAAAGGAATAGGATATAGGCGAGCCATAGTTCGGGTGCCCCGTAATCCGGCCTCTGGTAATTCCCATTCTGCTTCTGTCATTTTTATTATTGCTTCATAAATTGGAAAAGCTGTTTCTGTTGTCCAGATTCCTTGCAGCAACAGATCTTCCAGCAGTTAATCTTGACCCTGTGAATGTAAAGGAATATGAAGTGCTTCTAAGGAGTACTTGATGAGCCCTTTAAGCTCTTCCCTTCTAAAGACCCTTAAAATACATGGGTCTTCTCCAGCCGGAATTTCATAGTTTTCCTGTCCTTACTGAAGACATCTTTCATTAGAACATGATGTTCCTTCCAGCGGATCCTCTGAGTCTCCTGAGTGATCCGAGGCTCCCTCTAAAGATAAAACTGGTGGTTCCAAAAGTCCAGAATTAAAAAGCAAATCTTGTAAAAGCTCTGATGAAACCTGCTGTTTGTTTCCCATTTTTAATAAGTATACCTTGTATAGTAAAATCACAAATTCAGGTGAAAAAGGTTCTAACTCTTTATCCTTTAAATCAGACAAAGCTTCTTTTTCACTTTGCTTCCATTCTGATGATGCCAACATTTCTTGAATCAGAGGAGTCCCCCTTAAAAACTTTTCCTTTTTACCTTGTACATCTGAAACATTTGTTAACACATTTAACTCATCTAAATCTTCTAAATGAGCACCTTTCTCCTCTGCCGATTTAAGCAAACAGCTCCTTGCCTCTTGATCTGCTTGCTCAAATGGTCTGCATAGCCCTAACTCTGCCAAATAGCCCCTCCTGAGCCCACATGCTGCACAAACAGGCTTTGATGGCATTCTTTATTAAATAGCTAGCCTATAACTTACCATGATTATCAGTACTGCCAATTTCAGGGTTAAACAACAAAGCCATGATTCAAATTAAACCCGATCTGACAAACAGGGGCGGCCCAAGGGGGGTGCGGGGCCATGAGATTCATTGTGGGGCCTCATTTGCATAAGGAGCCTCATTTTCATAAATATTTGCATAACGTTAACATGCGCATTTAGTAAACATGCCTCTTAATGAGTGTCTGGAAAAAGAAAGACTAACAGATTTCTACATTACTATATTGCAGTGAGAACCACCAGGCCCATTAGGAAGCACTATAAACACTGACCATTTAGAACCCATAGCAAACCCATTGTATCATAACAGCACTACCAGAACTCACAAAGCACCAAACCCTACCTATCAAAAGGCAATGCTGTAAATATTAAACCAATACATCTGAGAGAATACCAATACATCTCCTACTGGGGAAAGGGAACAAGTGGGACTATCAAATAGAAACTACATGAACAGAATACCTCAGCTTGGTCACATATGCAGAACATAGACCGTCACCACACAAAGAACAAGGGATCACAATTTAGAAATAGGAAGATAATAATTAAATTGGGAACCCCAAAAGCCAAACATGAAATGTACAACAATACTGGAGAAATAAAACTATAAATTAATTTCCTTTTGCACTAAACAAAAACACAAAGATGTTAGCGATACACATTTCCCAGACCTGACATATTCCAGTTAATAAATTCAAAATAAAAAGTATTTTTCTACCTTTTGTTTGTGCATTTTATTTTTCAGTTGCAATTGCTCCAGTCACTTTCTTCTGGTTTCTTCATGTCTTCTGCGAGCTGTCCATTTGTCCTTTCTTCTCTCTTCTAGATTTTTCCATTCTCTCTCTATATCTGCTTTAACATAGTGATCTTTCCCCTTTTGCTCTTTCCCCCATTTCTTTCCTTATTCCTTTATCTTCCACTCATGTTTCATCCTTCCATTCTCAGTCCCCACTTACTCTCCCAATATCCGGCCCATCGTAGATTTTTCTTCCCTCCTACACAAAATATCTTTTCCCCTCTCCATTCTCATTCCCCATCCCAATCTAGTCCATCCCCCAAATCAGCTCCCTTCTAGTTCTAGACCCACCCAGCATCCGCTCCCTTCTAGTCCCATTCTCCCATGCCCCCACATCAGCCCATTTCCAGTCCTAGCCCTCCATATCCAGTCCCATTCCAGCTCCCCCATCGGCCCATTAACATTCCCCGCTCCCCCTTCAGCCCATTAACATTCCAAGCTCCCCATCAGCCCATTTCCAGCCCTATTCAAGCTCCCCTCAGCTCACTTCCAGTCCTATTCCAGCCCCCATCAGCCCATTTCCAGTCCTATTCCAGCCCATCACTCATTTGCAGTCCAAGCTCCCCCCATCAGCCCCTTTATAATCCTAGTCCAGCTCCTCATCAGTCCATTTTCAAACCTAGCCCTCCCATCACAGCCCATTTCCATTCCCAGCTTACTCTCCCATCACAGCCCATTTCCAGTCCTAGCACTGCCACCATCACAGCCCATTTCAAGTCCAAGCTTCCCCCCCATCACAGCCTGATTGCAGTCCTAGCCCCCCATCATAGCCCATTTCCAGTCCAAGTTTCCCCCCATCACAGCCTGATTCCAGTCCTAGCCTCCCCCCCCCCATCACAGCCTATTTCCAGTCCTAGCCTCCCACCATCACAGCCCATTTCCAGTCCAAGTTTCCTCCCATCACAGCCTGATTCCAATCCTAGCACCCCACATCACAGCCCATTTCCAGTCCAAGTTCCACACCATCACAGCCCATTTCCAGTCCAAGTTTCTGACATCACAGCCTGATTCCAGTCCTAGCCCCATCACAGCCCATTTCCAGTCCAGGTTCCTCCCCCCCATCACAGTCTGATTCCAGTCCTACCCAGCCCCCCCCCCCCTCCAAAGAGCCCCACAGCTGTCTAAGGAGCTGCAGAGGGAGCTGGGGAAGCCCGCGCGAAGCCCTGGCTCCCTCTGCATAGCCGCCAGTGTGAAGAGTCTTTTCCCTCACGCTGGCGGCTGTGCAGAGGGAGCCGGGGCCTCGTGCAGGCTTCCCTGGCTCCCTCTGCAGCCATCCATCGTGTGAAAATGAAGTTCGCGTGGGGCCCTATGTGAACAACATTATCGCACAATGGATGGGCCAGCCTGCTGACAGAGCAAAGAAAAACTGAAAGTAAACAGCAAACCAGAAGCCCTGCCCCCGCAAGAATGTTGAGGATAGCGATAAACAAATTGTCAGCTCTGAACTTCAAAGAGAAATTAGACTTACCTTCTAATTGTGGTTCCTTAAGGACCTCAAGTCCTGTCCCGCATCTCTGGGTAGTGTACCTCTTCCAGCAGCTTGGATACTGAGCATATCATCTTTTGATAACATGAATGTAGATAAGCAGCTGGCACTGCCTACCAGCTCCAGTAACCTATTGACAAAGCAGATTCAAAGGAGCAAGAAATACTAGTTAAACAAGAGAAACAACAATTCTACTTCTAATGATCTGACTCCCTCAAGCCCAGGAAAGTATCGTTCCCCCCCCCCCCCCCAAGAATGAGGAGGTTTACCTGTGGCAACACCATCCCACAGGAGCGAAAGACTGACAACTCTCCTGGTCTGACTCCCAGCGCCGACGGAGTCATTTTCCGTGTCCTTCCCCAGTCACCTACTGCACCAAAGAAACCCAACTTCCAGACTGGAGAGAACTAACCATTTATCAGAAACGGAATCAGGGAGGGTTCCGGGACTGGAATGGAGTTCCTCAAGGAACCACAATTAGCACTTAAGTCTAGTTTCTCAATTCTTATGGTCCTCCAGTCCAGTCCAGCACCACTGGGGTGTAAGAGAGCAGTTCCACTAATGGGAGGGACCCGCACAACTGGCCTGAAGCACTGCCAATCCGAAACAAGCATCCCCCGCTGCCTGGACATTCAGGCGATAATGCTTAGCAACAATATGAAGCGAAGACCACGTCACCGCCCTACAGATCTCTTCTGGTGGCACTAGACTGTACTCCACCCACAAGGCCGCCTGAGCCCTCGTGGAGTGCGCACACAATCCCTCCAGCACCATTTTATACTTCAAAATGCTTCCCTGATCCACCTGCAAATGGAGGCCTTCACCACTGCCTCTCCTCTATGCAGCCCCCCAAACAGCACAAACAAATGCTCTGATTTCCGAAAGGATGCCATTCTTTTTAAATACCGGTGTATCATTCTTTTGACATCAAATAGAGATGTAATCACAAATTAGCAGTGCTCCCCTTCCGCGCCCTCCAGAGCTGGTAGGGAAACCACCTGATTCAAATGAAATGCTGAAACCACCTTGGACAAAAAGGAAGGCACTGGCTGAAGGTCCATCTTCTCCCTCAAGAAAAAAAGGAAGGGGTCCTGCAAGATAATTCCTGAAGCTCTGAAATTTGCTGTGCTGAACAAATCGCCACTAGGAATGCTGTCTTCAAGGGTCAAATCCTTTAGGGAAGCCCGAACCAGTGGCTCAAAAGGCTTCCCAGTGAGCACTGACAGCACCAGAATGAGATCCCAAGACGGCACCACCGCCCTCCACGGAAGACGGAGGTGGCTCACTGCCTCAAAAAACACAAGACATCTGGGTGTGACCCTAGCACCACTACTTGGACCCTTCCCCAGTAACAGGAAATGGCTGCCAATTGCACCTTCAAGGAAATAGCAGCTAGGCCCTTATCAAAACCAACTTGTAAGAACTCCAGAGTCTCCGGTACAGGAGGGCTCTCCCATCTAAGGCCTCTATCTGCACACGACTCAAAGATGCACCCAACTCAAATGTACAGCAGACAGGGAGAACTTTTCTGGGCCTTCAGCAAGGTTGCTATCACCAGACCCGAGTAACCTAACCTTTCTTCTTCAGCCTCGACCTTTCAAGACCAAAGATCATAGGTCTGATTAACGGAGGGTTAAACTGCTATAATAAATAAATCAAATGTCCTCCAATATTCTTTCAGGCAAAATACCTATACTGGTTGTATAATCAATACTAAATGTTCACATAAAAACTTGTATATATTCTGATTATGAACTGAAAGGTCTCAGACTTGCTTGGTACTGAATCTGGAACTTGATTTTCCTCTGTACCAGTATTGCATCAATGACCTCAGCTCAATTAATTTGTAAGTAAATAAATTCAATGATGAAAAATGCTTATCTTAATGTTATGTGCCCCAATGCCATATTTCGGCACCGTGCTTGCGTTTCACAATATCGTGCTTCATCAGGGGGTTCAATCACGCACTGCAAACAAAATACAACTGCCTTGTAATGCCATGATTATTTATTTATTTATTTATTATCGACCTTTCAAGAGCCATGCTGTAAGTGAGAATCGATCCACCTGAGGCATTCAAATTGGCCCCTGTGCCAAAAGATCTGCCCGAACTGGGAGCTGCCATGACCAGTCCGCCAGAAGCTGGACCAGGCCAGCATACCATGGGCACCTTGGTCAAACCGGGGAGATCAGGATTACCAACCCCTGGTGAGCTTCTATCCTCTGCATGACTCAAACTATGAGGGCCCATGGGGGAAAAACAGAGTAGACCTTTCGCAGGCCACCTTTATACTAGGGCATCGAGGCCCTCTGATATCCATTCCCGCATGCCCCCTTCCAGACTCCCCAGCTAGAGCCACCACCTGAGGGCCTTCTTGGTGCTCCTCAGGTAGGGGAGTACCTGGGACAACGGTTGACTCTGGTGGGACCAGCAACGGAGCAGAGTTCTCTGTGGTGGTTGCATATTTATTTATTTAGACAGATTTGTATACCACCTTATCCTACAATCAAATTGGTGACATGACATCACAATTGGGGTTACATTTAACATGTGTGTGGAAAAGGGCAACTTAACCCAGGTCTCAAATCTAAATTGGAGACTATAAGGGAACTTGATGAATTATCATGTGATAAAGTAACCTATACAACTATGGACCACCCTGTGTATGGTAATTTGGATCTGGAAGTCACCACTAGCAGTGACGATGAATCTATCTATGGAATATTGGACATAGGAACTGGAAGTGACTCTACAGGAGATCACGAAACAGGACTGTAAAGCTAGACAGCTATAAGGTGAAACATATGCTTATTGGGATTCACAAGCTAAACTGCACTATTAAAGAGTTTTTCTCTGATAAATTGTTCTGTACTGCTAGAATTGCAACAGAGAATTAGCTAACACACCTGTGTACATAGTTATTGGGTCACAGGCCAGCTTCTCCAAAAATCAATGGAAATAGACCTTGCTTCCCCTTTATCTTTGCAAGATGATTGGTTGACAGTTAGTAACTAGGGCAGCATGTACTTTAAGAGAATCAGACCTTAGGTCAACATATAACTGGAAATTAAACAAAGCTTGAATAAATAATAGAAATTCAGCAAATATTACAAGTGTAACTAATCAGCTTGTGCTTCATGGCAGAAATATAGCGACACCTGCTGTGTCTAGTGAATATAGTTATAACCTTGTAACTTCTTCTTTTTGATGTTGCTTGGCAAAGATATCAGCATATTCTATTTTAGATTTTGTGCTTTTGTAACATGAATATCACCAGATGTTAATTAACAATTAACAGTGTCAGCTGATAATCCTCAATAAAAACTGGAACTCTGGCTGAGAAATCTTTGACGGAGTTCAGGACAGAAGGCCTGTTCTTTGGCTCACTGGCTCCCTCCACAGAGCTCTGAATTAATTAAATAATTGTGTCTCTTGTTCTTTCCTTCCTGTTAGAAGGTTTCAGATAACACAGGTACACTAAAAAAAATTTTTTTTAAACTGCCTCTAATGTTTCGATTGATTTTTACGTTTTTTGGTGCGCTGAATCCAAATCTGGTAACCAATTTGCTCCATCACGTACAGATTTTTTGCTACATTGGGTTAGCAGTTTGAGGTGAACGTTTCAGATTGAGTGCGATCGAGATAAAAGTTTCTTGGATGAATTCTTTATACTAATTGTTTAGTAGTTATTCAAATAAGAATAAAGAAAATTGTAACAAGGCAGCACATAA
This sequence comes from Ichthyophis bannanicus, assembly GCA_033557465.1. Classification (NCBI taxonomy): domain Eukaryota; kingdom Metazoa; phylum Chordata; class Amphibia; order Gymnophiona; family Ichthyophiidae; genus Ichthyophis; species Ichthyophis bannanicus. The sequence goes on from CM066031.1 coordinate 175,368,120, forward strand.
GAATAGAGTAATGTCAACAAAACACACTGTGATGGTAGCAAAATTGTCTGCACTTAAAACAGCCACATACATGTGCACAAACATTGAGCAGATAAGAGCGAGGTTAGACACAAAGCAAAGCAAAGAAATGTGCAAAAAATGTTGTACAGGTATGTATGTAAGAATAGAAAACGCAAACCGCACCATTGCAATACATGAAGACAAACACCCGATGGTGTGAAAATAAAATTCTAATAAATGAGATCCGACACTGTGGTAATAACTAGCAAATTTTTATTTCAAAGTTTAGTAAAAACACGATATTTGTCAACACAGTTTAGATTTTAAAGTCATTCTTGGGTCAATCAATCTCCTGGTGGGCCCGTTTCTTCTTCCCCCGAATGCTTCTCTTGGTGCGCTGCTTGGCGTATTTTTCATCTGGGGTTTCCCGCAGCAGCAACCAGCAGAAATCAGCCATCATAGTGGTGTTCCATCTTCCTTGGTACCTTCTCTCTGCGTCCTTGATGTCCTGGTGAAACCTTTCACCTTGTTCTTCACTGTACGCCCCCACGTTTTCGGGAAAGTAGTTCACATGGGAGTGCAAGAAATGGACTTTCAGGCTCATGTTACAGCCTTGTTCTTTGAAGGCATTGAGCATCCTGGCAACAATATCCTTATAGTTCTCATCCCGCCTGTTCCCCAAGAATTTGAGAACAACATCCTTGAAGGAATCCCAGGCTTCTTTTTCCTTCTCAGACATTGTTTCAGCGAATGCTCCATCTGAAATGAGTTTCCTTATATCAGGGCCAACAAACACTCCTTCCTTTAGCTTTGCTTCAGAAAGTCGGGGGAACTTTGAGCAAAGGTACCGAAAGCACTCACCATCTTTTGGAAGGCACTTGATGAATTGCTTAATGAGACCCAACTTAATGTGGAGAGGTGGTAATAGAATTTTATCACGAGGTACCAAGCTCTCATGAAGAACATTTTTCTCACCGGGTCTCAAATACTCCCGAATTGGCCAGTCTTTTTTCCCCCAGTGTAGGTCGCGGGCCCGGCTATCCCACAAGCAAAGGAAGCAGGGATATTTGGTGAAACCAGATTGCTGCCCTAATAGCATGGATAGAATTTTAAAGTCTCCACAAATCATCCACTTATGCTCATCATAACGAATCTTCTGAAGAATCAGGGCCAAATTCTCGTATTTTTCTTGGAGAATAACAGAGTGAGCAATAGGAACTGAAGCGAATGTGTTGCCATTATGAAGAAGAACACCTTTTATGCTGTCTTTTGACGAATCAATGAACAGCCGCCATTCAGCAGGATCATACTTGAGTTTAAACTTTTCCATCACTCCGTATATATCGTTGCAAAATACCAAATCTTCCTCTTTGCTGAAATACTTCAAAAATTGTGTCTCGCGGTTGCGGTACCAATAAAAAGTTGTTCCTGGTGACAATAGATTTTTATGTTTAAGCCGAGAACCTAGCAGTTGGGCAGCATCTTTTGGGAGTCCTAAATCCTGGACTAAATCATTAAATTCAGCTTGAGAGAAAAGTTCAGGTTTCGGATCTGGTTCAGTTTCAAACTCGGAAGTACTGGACTCATCGGGAAAAGCCATCTGATGAGTCTCATCATGATCAGAACCGTCCACACAAATATGATCCAAAGATTTTGGTGGTTCAGGCACAGGTACTTCGTTGCTTTGAGGCATAGGCCTAATTGCTGAGGGAAGGTTGGGGTAACTTATTACGTTCTTATTTTTTAAGTTGTATCCCTTCACAAAGCAAGAGCAAAAATAGCAGTCACTGCTGTGGTCTCTTTGTTCACGCCACATCATAGGTATTCCAAAACGAAATGCTTGTTTTTTACCTTTCATCCATAAGCGTAGATCTTCCTCACATGTCTTGCACACTTTGTGAGGAGCCCACGGTTTGTCTTGATCGCCTAACTTTAAACCGAAATAGGCGAAATATACTTTTTTAATAAATGCAGAAATGTTCCTCTGCCGCTTTTTCACGGTATATTCCCCACAAATAAAACAAAAACTGTCCGGAGAGTTGACGCAACCTCTGGCTCTGTGAGCCATCACAAATACACAGCACTGCAAACTACAACTGTAGTGAACCACTTCGGAATAAAGCTGGATTACGACTGAGCAAACAAAAGGTAATAATGAACTTGCAAGAAACTGAAATTTGACAGGAACGTTCATGTCGCAACCACCGTGTTTGAGCGAGTGAACGAGGCGATGCGAACAGGAAAGAACATGCGCCAGCGCGAGTACTGGATTTAGTCCCCCGCCTCCCAATTGTCCTGTTAATGTATAAAATGAATACAAAACACTCTAAAATATCATGAGGGAGTGTTTCTAGTTAGTTAACCATTACAACCTCTATTTTGGGCCAAGAAAATAAACTGCAGTCGGCTAAATAGAAATTATGTGAACATTCCTTATATGGGTAAGAAATCTAATTTTGCAAGAAAACGTGACGTGATGGAACATTTTGGCTATTTTTCCTGGATTCAGCACCCCAAAATCTATAGGAATCAGTTGCAAAACTGGAGGCAGTTTTTTGGTAGTGTACCTGTGATTAGCTAAAGAATCTAGGTTCATTTGCAGGAGGGCAGGCCCTGAGAGAGGGTTCAACAATGTGGGTGCTTTACAACATTTAACATGAGGGTATTTAACAACATTTAGACAGCACAATTGGAGTGTTACATTTGGAATGAGGGTATCTTCGTGAGTCTAGTTGGGCTGATTGGGTATTGAGTTGGCGAGGGTAGTTGCAATACCGCTCGGGTGGGAACTGTTGTCTATCTGCTCATAGGTTTCTGTAAAGAGCAGGGTTTTAAGGTCTTTGCGGAAGTTTGTGATGTCTTCTAATGCCCTTAGGCTCGTTGGGAGGGAGTTCCATAGTGTGGATGCCAGTAGTGATGGAGCTCTTTTTGAAGTATTTTGTTTAGTCAGAGTAGTTACTCACCTGTAACAGGTGTTCTCCAGGAGCAGCAGGAATCAGTCTTCACATATGGGTGACGTCAGCGCCGACGGAGCCCCCGTGCGGAGCATTTCCCCAGCTTTCAAAGAAAGCCTTTGGGAATTGCAGCACGCATGCGCGGTCCCCTTCCCGCCCAAGGGTGCCATCTTGCTCAGTCTGATGACATAGCTAAAAGACAGCAAAAAATTAGCAAAAATAAATCATATGACTGCAACTCCAAGGGGAGAAGGGAGGGTTATGAGGACTGATTCCTGCTGCTTCTGGAGAACACCTGTTACAGGTAAGTAACTACTCTTTCTCCAGGACCAAGCAGGAAGTCAGTCCTCACATATGGGACTCCCCAGCTTAAGGCTACTGGAGGCCCCAAGCTGAAAAAATGAGCTCCCTCTAGAGCGTCAGAACGAAAGGAAGGAATCTTCTCTGAGAACGCCCCCGACTGGTAGCCCAACATCAGGGCCGGAGGGAAGGAGTTGCCTAGACCCCAAAGAGATTATGGAGTACTGCCTGTCCGAAAGCACTGTCCCTGTGGGACTCCCTCTCAAGGCAGTAATGAGCCACAAACGTCTGGCTTGAAGACCAAGTAGCGGCCCGGCAGATGTCTGCCAACAGAACAGAGCGGAGATGAGCCACTGACGCAGCCTTCGCCCTGACACGATGAGCCATGACTCGACCCTCCAACGAGAGTCCGGCTGCCCCATAAGCCCAGGTGATACAGTCTGCGACCCATATGGACAACGTACGCTTGGAGACAGGTAACCCCAACTTATTGGGATCAAAAGAAACGAAGAGCTGAACAGCCCTCCGGTGCTCTCGCGTACGGTCAAGATAGAAGGATAACGCCCTCCTACAGTCCAGGGTATGCAGGACCATCTCAGCCCGACTGGCATGCGGTCTGGGAAAGAAGGTCGGAAGAACCACCTCCTGATTGATGTGGAAAGAGGAGACAACTTTAGGGAGAAACTTAGGGTGAGTCCATAAGACTACCCTAAGACGGTATATAAAACCTGTTAAATAAATAAATAAATAAATACCCTATTCTTGTAGAACCTAGTGTAAGGAGGATCAGACACTAGCGCCTGAAGCTCACTTACTCGCCTAGCAGAGGTAAGAGCTACCAGAAACAAGGTTTTCCAGGAGAGAAAACGGAGAGGGCAGGTAGCCATAGGCTCAAATGGCGGACAAGTAATCCGCTGTAAAACCACATTTAAATCCCACTCAGGGGCCGGTGGACACAAAGGAGGCTTAAGCAGGAGAAGGCCTCTGAGGAAACGAGTCACCAAAGGGTGGTTGGAAAGAGGCCTCCCATCCACCGGCGAGTGGTGCGCTGAGAGAGCGCTGAGGTGAACCCTGACAGAATTGGACTTAAGGCCCAGATTGGAGAGGTAAAGCCAATATTGCAATACTACCGCTACCAAGCACGAGAAGGGATTCTCGCTGTGCTGAGTACACCATGCGGAGAATCTACGCCACTTAAGAGCGTAGGATTTCCTGGTGGATTGCCGTCTAGAGGCTAAGACTACGTCTTCCACCTCTCGAGGCAGTAGTAGGGGAGCTAGAACTACCCTTTCAGCAGCCAGGCCATCAGATGAAGGGACTGGAGGTTGGGGTGCAAGAGAGATCCCTGCTCCTGAGACAGGAGATCGTGTTGAATTCCCAAAGGAATAGGAGTGTCCACCGCTAGTTGCAGCAGAAGTGGGAACCACGGTTGCCTTGGCCACCTGGGGGCTATCAGAATCATTGAGGCCCCATCCTTGAGGACTTTGAACAGTATTCTGGACACTAGTGGTGTGGGAGGAAACGCATACAGTAGGCCTTTGGACCACGGGATCAGAAACGCATCCGCTGCTACTCTGAGAGGATGCGGTTGTCTGGAACAGAATCTCGGGAGTTGCCGGTTCAGAGGGCTGGCGAAAAGATCCATGGTGGGGAGGCCCCACCTGAGAAAGATCTGCTGAACCACCAAGGGATTCAATCTCCATTCGTGGGGTTGCAGGATCCTGCTCAGTCTGTCCGCCAGGTAATTTTCTTGACCTGGGAGGTAGACTGCCCTGAGAAGGATTCCGTGATTGACGGCCCAGGAGCACAGCCGTTGTGCTTCCTGACATAGAAGGAAGGAGCCTGTGCCTCCTTGCTTGTTCACGTAAAACATGGCAACTTGATTGTCCGTCTGGACCAGTACAGACTGGTGAGACGTGAGATGGGAGAAGGCCCTCAGAGCTAGGCGTATCGCCCGTAGCTCCAGGAAGTTTATCTGCTGAGCAGCCTCCCAAGGGGTCCAGAGACCTTGAGTACAGGCCCCTTGGCAATGCACTCCCCAACCTTGAAGAGAAGCATCTGTCGTCAGCACCTGAGAATGCGGAGGGGATTGAAAAACCACTCCGAGCACCAGATTCGGAAGATGAAGCCACCATTGTAGAGAGGAGACAAGCAGTGTTGATATTCTTACTGAGTCTGCAAGGCTCCCTGTGGCCTGATGCCACTGAGTTTGAAGGCTCCACTGAGCAGGCCGCATATGCAGGCGGGCATTTGAGGTTACATGAACCGTGGAAGCCATATGGCCGAGAAGTCTCAGGAATTGCCTGGCGGAGACCAGGGAATTGCTGTGAAACTGCCTGGCGAGATCCATCAATCAGTGGGCTCTGTCCACAGGCAGAAAAGCCTTCGCCTGAAGAGTGTCCAGTCTTGCTCCTATGAATTCCAAGTTCTGGGATGGGAGCAAAGTGGACTTTGCGAAGCTTATGACAAACCCCAAGTGCTGAAGCAGAGCCACAGTGCGAAGGGTGGCTTGACTGGCCTCCTGGGAAGATTGGCCTCTTATGAGCCAGTCGTCCAGGTATGGGAACACAAAGAGACCTTGAAGCCTTAGGTAGGCCACCACCACCGCCAGGCACTTGGTGAACACCCTGGGGGCGGAGGTTAGGCCAAAGGGTAGTACTCTGTACTGGTAGTGGTTTCCTCCCACAACAAATCTGAGATATTGTCTGTGGTCTGGATGAATAAGGATGTGAGTATAAGCATCCTTTAGATCCAAGGAGCATAGCCAATCTCCCTGCTGGAGGTAGGGCAGCAGGATTCCAAGGGTAAGCATCTTGAACTTTTCCCTCTCCAGGAACTTGTTGAGGTTGCGCAAGTCTAGGATGGGCCTGAGGCCTCCTGTTCTTTTTGGTACCAGAAAGTACCTGGAGTAAAAGCCGTGACCTCTCAGGTGGTGGGGCACCGGTTCCACAGCCTGTTCCTTTAGCAGACTTGCTAACTCCTGAAGGAGTAGGTCCCTGTGCCGAGGGGGTCTTGGAGGCTCCCCTGGAAAATAGGAGGGAGGTACCTGGTGAAAATGGAGAAGATAGCCCTTTTGGACTATATGGAGCACCCAGGTATCTGATGTGATGGCTGACCACCTGTGGGCAAAGTGGGCCAGCCGGCCTCCTGTGCTGATATGAGCCAGCTGAGGATAAGAGGCTATGCTTTCTGAGTCAAAAACCCCCACCCTGCTGAGCAGGGTCGGTGTCAGTGGCTTGGGGGCCTTCTGCCTACAGGGCCCATGACCCTGCCCCTTGGCCTGCTGACCCTGTTGGGGAGCTGCAGAGGCCTGATAATGAGGGTATTGTTTATAGGCAGATGTCTTCCTCGGGTAAAAGGTCTTTTTTCCCGAGCCCTTCTTCTTCTGAGAAGGGGCAGAGGTTTTTCTGGACAGCCTAGTCCTGGTCAGAGTCTCGGTCTCGAGTTTAGCAGCCTTTTCAGCCATGGGTATGCCAAAAAGGTTTTCATCTCGGTAGGGGACATCGACCAACTTGTCCTGTACCCATGGCTCGAGGTCGGATGACTGTAGCCAAGCCTGTCAGCGGGCACTGATGCCGGCCCCGGCTACTCGGGCCGAAGCCTCGAAGCCATCGTAGGCTGCTCGAGAGATAAACTTCGAGCACTCTCGAATACCAGTGGACAGGGCCTGGAACCTCTGCAAAGGTTCCTCGGAGCGACCAGCAGAGAACCCGGCAATCTCCTTTGCCAGGTCCCGGAGGTACATGCCCATGTAGAGCTGGTATGTCTGGACATGGCAAGCAAGCATAGAGCCCTGGAAGCACTTCTTACCGAGGGCATCCAGGTTCTGGGCCTCCCGGCCGGGAGGCACCGAGGAGTGCATCTTCTGACTTTTCAGTCGATACATGGCCGATTCCACAACCATGGAGTGGTGCGGTAATTGTGCATTTTGGAACCCGGGGCTCTTGGGACTCGATAGATAGAATCGACCCGCTTGCTTAACACCGGCGTTGAGGCCGGGGTCTCCCACATGCGGAAGAGCAGCCGCTCCAGCATCGGAGGAACCGGAAGAGTAAAGGCCTCCTTCGGTGGAGAGTCATACTGGAGGGCCTCGAGCTCTTCGGCTCGAGGCTCCTCGGGATCCGCAGGGATGGCCAAGGACTTGGCCATATCCCGCACGAAGTCCGAGAACCGGGTATCCTCCGGTGGGGATCATCTCCGAGGTTCGGACGCCGGTGAGTCCGATGAGACACACCGAGTCCGATAGGTGTCGGGTGACTCTCCGTCCTCCGTCTCCCAGTCCGACTCCTTGGAGGAGGAATCGAGCGGCTCCAGTCGGGCGGGCACCGATGCCCTCCGCCCCGATGCCGAGGGTACCGGCGTCGACGACCTCGGTCCCGAACAGGAGGCCGAGGGAGACTGCGGCCGAGGATCGACTCGAGCCCGCATGGACTCGAGGATCGGCTCGGCCTCCGGGGTCGACTTGGACGTCGATGTCCCGGTGGTCGGGGCAGATGCACCGGTGAGACCAGCGATCAATGCCCGCTGCTGTTCCATGAAGGCAGCGAAGCTGCTCTCCAAGGTTGTCAACCTGAGTCCGAGCTCAGGAGACCCAGCAGCCCCAGACTCGGGCCCCGACGGCGTCAGGCCCGACGTTGGCTCCCCTGGAGGAGAGTCCACAAGGACTACAGTACTCACATGCCCAGGAAACTCCATCTCGAGACGAGGTTGTTTGGCAGGCCTCTCCGACTCCGCAGACCCGGGACGGCGATCGGGGCTATGTGACCTGGCCCTCGAGGAACCAGGAGCGTCCACCGACACCACCCTCGCGGGTTTCTTCTTCCTGCGCTGCTCCCGCGAAGGAGACCCCCGCTCAGAGGAACCTCGACGCTGCTCGGGGCCGGAGTCCCGAGCCGTCGAGGCCTCTGACGAGGTCCAGGCCCATCCGGACGCGGAGTCAGAGAAGATTCGATCCTTTTGGTGCTGCCGACTCCTCAACGCCTTTGAGGACATTTTGCCACACGGACCACAGATTATCGGGTCATGATCGGGTCTGAGGCAGCGGAGGCAACAGTCATGTGTGTCGGTAAGAGACATAAGTTTCTTACACCGATCACACTTCTTAAACCCGCTGGCAGCCATTGGGGGAAAAAGGGCCCCTGCGAGGTCAAAAGACAGGGCTGCCAGTGAAAAAAGAAAAATGGCGCGAACGCTAGTCACGAAGGACAAAAAACGAAAAATAGAGAGCGGGCTCGATACCGGCGTATCGGGCCCGGGCGGGAAAAGGATTTGGCGTCGAACTGAAGAAGAAGAACAAAAAATAGGGAAATCAACTTTTTCCTCGGCGAAAAATGAACTACGTCCGTCGGGCTCTGCGGAAAAAAGAAGACTGAGCAAGATGGCACCCTTGGCGGGAAGGGGACCGCGCATGCGTGCTGCAATTCCCAAAGGCTTTCTTTGAAAGCTGGGGAAATGCTCCGCACGGGGGCTCCGTTGGCGCCGACATCACCCATATGTGAGGACTGACTTCCTGCTTGGTCCTGGAGAATTGTGGTATCCTGCAGGTGTGCCGATCATGTTATCATAATTGTTCCTTCTTGGTCTATTACTGATATCCCTTGTTATGATTTCTTGTACTGCATCTGCCGAGAGATGGTAGATGATTTTGAAGATGATCAGGATTGTTTTAAATATTGCTCTGGACACCATTGGGAGCCAGTGTAGTTGTTGTAAGAAGAAGGTGATGTGCTCAGATCTTGGAGTGTCAGTAATGGCGGTGTTTTGGACCATTTGGGTGGGTGTAGGGTCTGCTGGGGGAGGCCTTGATATAGCGAGTTTCCGTAATCAAGCAGAGGTGTGATGAGTGCTTGGCACACTGTGCGAAAGTGGTCTTGGCGGAGTACTGGTTTGATCTTTCTTATGGTCCTCAAACGTTGATAGGCTTTGTTTGCAGTTTTGGTGATATGGGATTTCAGGTTCAGAGCTCTGTCCATTGTGATGCCCAGGTACTTAACTTCATCTTTGACTACTATGGGGTATGTTTACTAAAAGCCGCACAATTGCGTGCCGCACAATAGCGCACGGAAACGCGACACTCAAACGCTCAGAAATGCTCTTAAACACCCCGCAAAAGTGCGCGTGGGCCCCGCACAATTGCGCGCCGCACCAACGCACCCCGCACAAGTACCCGGCCCGCAAATGTCCGATAGAGGCGTGGAAAGGCATTCTGAGGGCGGAGGAAGGCTCCCGAGGGGCGGAGAGACGGGGTCAATGGGCGGGGAAGGGGAGGGGAGAGGCTCCCCGCACATGATCGGGGCCGAATTCACAGGTTAAAAATAGCGCGAGTGAAACACTCACGGTAGAGGGCATTTAAAGGGAAGAGAAACCATTTCGCGTCAGCAATGTACAGGGAAACCGGGGAAACCTGCAAAACGTGAGCAGTGTGATACATGTGCACAGAACAAAAGTGCAAATAAAGATAGAAAAAGACCCAAACAAAAATATTAAAAATAGGAAGGCAGCTGGGGAACCCCGATAATAATGGGCAAACATAAGAAACACACCCAGGAAAGCTAAAATAAATGAAATGAAGGTTGGAAGGGGCTACGGAGGGGAGACCCTTCCAAAAACCATTTCCTTTTTTCTGAGCCTTCCTGGGAGTGTTTGCTATGGTTGCCCATTAATATCACTGTTGCCCAGCTTGGTTATATTTATCCCCAGTTGTTCGTGGTCGGTTGAGGGGTGTATTTGCACTTATGTCACCAGACATGGTGACGGAGCCCACAGTACAAATGTGCAGAGCAGGGTTTTTGACTCTGTTGGTCAGGTTTCCCACCCCCAGGGACTGCACTATCACTGTGGCCACAATGTGGTGCAGCGGACAGAGGCAGTACCTCTAGGACCAGAGGGTCACAGGTTCAAATCCAAGCTGGGGCTCCTTCCAACCCAGTACCCACCACTAAACAGAGATAGTACAGACACTCCTTTATTGCAGAGAACAGAAGCATGGTTCACACACCCATTTTGTACCCAACACCGCACACACACCATAACAATGGGCATTACCGACAGCCGAGTCCCCCAAATGCAGTCCTGGAGTGCCACAACGCAATCAGGTCATATGCTTTTCCAAGATACGGACATGCCAGCATGTTGGCGGTAGGGTACAGGTGGTGGAGGGGGCAGTGGCTGCTAGCCACAGAAGACAGTGGCCGAGCCATGTGCAGGCTGGCACGTCCACTGCAACATAGGCCCTGTCGGATGTACAGTCATGGACTTCCCAGGGAACTCAGCCCATCTGTGGCAACACAGTGGTGCAGTGCACACAGACAGTGTGTGCAGGAACAAAAGGTCACAGGTTCAAAGCCCAGCTGGGGCTACTACCAATCCTGTCCACATATTTTCCCCACAACTAAACCATGTTAGTAAGGGCAATCCTTTATTGCTGGGGACATACGCATTGGTCATATGCCATCTTTTACACCACCAAGCACAGACACCATGACCAGGGGCATTACCTAGAGCAGAGTCTCACAAATGCAGTCCTGGAGGACCACACACCATTCAGGTTCCATGCTGCCACACATACAAATAACTGTGCTGTATATCTATGCACCACCCCCATGGCATGTAGATGTAGCTCATGCATATTCATGAGGGACAGCAGGAAACCCCAACCAGTGTATTGCAAACCTGGACTGGATTTGGGAACCTCTGCCGTACAGCAGCAGCCAACAGGGGCAGACACACCCACACACACCCCCACAGGCCCCATTGGCCAATGCCTCCTGGAGAGGCAGGACATTGGGCCCTGCCTGTATCTCCCAATACTAGCAGTTGCATACCTTAGCACTGCCACCCTACACCTGGGTATATGGTACACAGCTCTCAAACGTTTGCTATGAGTACTGGCAGATAGATATCCCTACGTTACGCACAGTCTGCTCTTTGAGCTCCATCATAACAATCTATCTGATGTCTGCGGTGTGTGCGTCAGGTCTGTCCCCTGACAGTGTTTACCACCCTGGGGAGTGACCCCCAACCGTACTGCATACCATACCCATGCCTGTACTGTGCCCAGGACTGGTGTGGTGGGCAAGGATTCTGAACCCCTCTATAGTAGCACAATGCTGGCATACGTGTGGGAGTGTGTGTCTGTCTATACAGTGTGTGTTGGCTGCAAACACTGTCCACAGCCCACACTGCCAGCACTGTTGCCAGTTTTGGCCTGATGATGTGCATAATGAGCAGCAAGGTACCATGGGTATAGCTCAGACAGGGTGGGCTGGCCAGGATGCATCTGCACAGGGCATAGGGCACTGGCAGGGACATTGTAGTGGCCGTCCACCACCTCCACAGACAGGGTGACCTCTGTATGTGCTGCTGGGCTTTCACTCCACCCTGACTGTTCAGTGACGGCAGCATGGCTAGGCACCCCCATAGTGCTTCATAGCATTTCCCTCATGTGATATATATGGGTCACCTGTTGGGGCCTAGTCACTGATGTATCTGCTTGTGTGTGTTGCCATCCCAGTTGTGGGTGCATGCATTTCCAGTGGGACTAACCAGCAGACTGTTCACAGCTGGTATGTGCCCTGCTGGAGTGCCGTGCAGTGGCTGATGGCTTGATGCAGGGTAATATCAGATGGTGGTGGGGTGCATCTTAGCATATCCAGGCCTACTGTCTGTCTGATATTGTGGTCTGGGTGTGTGTGTGGGGCTGCTTGGACTGCCCTGTAGGGTGTCTGTTCCCCAACAGGACTGAGGTTGATGGTCCACTCTACTACCAACATTGGGGGAGGGAGGAGGAGGAGGATCTGTTGATGGGAGACCCTGTTTGCCGCCCCTTGGGGGGAGGGGGGGGTGGTGGTGGTGGTGTCATGGCCCACCTAGGGGTCCATGGGGGTTCCCCTGACTGAGACAGACAGAGATATCCAAGGTGTTCCCGCAGAACCTACCTATCTGACAGACTACGACTGATTTGGAGCTCTGCCATGGCCTCTCTCAGCCATGGAGGGTGCTGTGGACCTGGTCCAGGGCGCCTCATCGCACACTCAGGGTGAGCACAGTTCCCGCACAATGTGACTGTGTGTAGCTACTCTGTGCCAGTTAAACACCCGGTCAGTACCTCCTACCTGGCCAAGGTGCTGTGTGGGTGCACACGGACACGTCCCCCTACCAGGCCGGGGAGCTGTTGGGGTGCATTCCCCATCTTGTGTTCATCTGTGGACAGCTGATTTGCATGTGCAGTGCATCATGGGTATGGGTGGCCCAACCCTATCCTGGTTACCACAGCAGACTGTCTGTGTGGTGACATGCAGGCTCTCTGCAGTCAGCCAGGGGCTTGCTGGCAGCTATATAGCTGTAGCCCAATGGTTACTTCACTGCCTGTGGAGCCAGAGGTAATGGGTTCAAGCCCACCGTGGGGTTATTTGATAGGGTTGTCCAAAGCTTTTTTTAGATTTAATGTACATATGTTGCTGCCATCAAACACACCCTCAGTGTACTGTACCCATAAGGTGCCTCTGAGGGTGCTTTATAGGGCGCCCTATAGGGCACCTTATGGTTGCTGTCCATATAAGGTGCACTATACATTATCCTGTGATGCAACATATATGGTGCCCTATAGGGGACATTCTAGGGTGCCTTGGCGGACAGTGAACTTTAACATGTGCCTTATGGGCCGCCTTATGTTAACACGCTTTGTGAGTGCGTTTGCTAGTAGTGATAACTGAAATAAAAATAAATTGCCCCCTACAGCACTCATCCCCATAATATGCACTGCCTCAGTGAGCCTTCTTCATTGGGCACTGTGGGGGATTAAACCCCTGATCCCTGCACCATTGGTCAGTGTCTTAATCATTGTGCTGTGGCTCTGGTCCTGTGCTTGGGCATCAGCGCACTGCCTTATGCCGCCCAAACTTAACAGTGCACCGCCTTATGCCGCCCAAGATTAACAGTGCACCTCCTTATGCCGCCCAAAATTAATATGCCTCCTAAAGCACCTTTACCCATTAAAATTAATGCCTCAGCCAGCCCTTTTTGTTGCACACAATGGGGAATTGAACCCATGGCAGTTGCACCAGCTGTCAGTGTCATAACCATTGTACTATGACTCTGTTCCTTTGTGTGTGCATATCAGGGCGCCACTTAGCCTTCCCACACACTATTTTGCACGGCGCACATTAGCGCGCCGCGCAAATGTGCGATCGCTTACTCCCGTTTTTTTTCTTTTTTCTGCCTGACCCGCCCACTCCTTATATGGCACAGGCACACTACCGCGGCCCCGCACGTTAGGAATGTTTAGTAAACATGCCCCTAGGTGTTTGTTTAGAATGCTGATAGTCTGTGGTGGAATAAGGTAGGGTTCCTGGTGACGAACATTGTCTCGGTTTTATTGTAGTTGACCGTCAGGTTATTGGCTGTGAGCCAGACATTCATGTCTTCAAGGCATTTGGTTATTGTTATGGTAGGTGCTAGTAGGTTGATTGGAGGATACACCATGATGTCGTCAGCATAGATGTGATGGTAGAGTTTGTGTCGTTTGATGATGTTGCATATGGGTTGGATGTAGCTATTGAAGAGCATTGATGACAGGGCTGATCCCTGAGATATTCCCTGCATGACAGGGAACTGCAATGATTTCTTTTGGGCACATTTGACTTGTTGCGTTCAATCTTCCAGGTATGAGGTGAACCATTTCAGAGTGTTCTTGCATAGTCCTATCTGTTGCAGGCGCTGCAGTAATCTGGCGTGGGATACTGTGTCAAAGGCTGCCGAGATGTTCATGAACACTAGCAGGAATCCATTTTTTATATTATCTATACCTCTTATGAGGTTGTCAACGAGGGAAGTGAGTAGCGTTTCCACACCGTGCTGGGGTTTAAAGCCATGCTGATGGATGTCCAATGGTGCATTCATGTCAATGTGGTCCTGAAGTTGTCTTTGCACTGTCTTTTCAATAATTTTCGCAAGGAATGGTAGGCTGGAGATAGGACGGTATGATTTTGGTTCAGATGGGCTTAGGTTGTTGCTATTAAGTATCGGTTGTATCATGGCGTGTTTGAGGGATTGCGGCATGTGAATCTTTGACGATTTTGTGAATGTGCTGGGAGAGCTGGTTTCTTGTGACTTTGATCCTGGTCACTGGGCAAGGGTCTGATGGTGAGGTTGTTGTGTTGAGTCCATGTATTATGTCCTCTACTTGATGTTTTAATGGTATGCTGAAGTCTTCCCAGGTTTGATGTTGCTCTTTCATTTCATGGTCATCTGTTTGTAGTGTGATGGAGCATGTCTGGGTGATGTTTTTCACTCTCATGTAGTCCACAAATTCCTGTGCATATGCGCCCTTGTCCATGGGACCAGTATGAGAGTGGCCGCCATGGTGCCCAGCACCTGCAAATAATGCCATGCCAACGGTTTTGACATTCTCAGAAACTGGAACACTAAAGTTCGCAGTCTGTGCGCCCATTGTTTCAGTAAGAAGACCTTCCCCTCTCAGGTGTTGAAGCATGCTCCTAATACTCCAGTTCTCTGGACAGAGTCAAGAGGCTCTTGGACATGTTGGCCACCCAACCTAGACTTTGCAAGAACTGCACCACTTGCTTTGTTGCCCTCTCGCCTTGGCCTTTGGACATCACCCGGATAAGCCAGCCTTCTATGTATGGCTGCACGAGGACTCCTTCTGTGTGGAGCGCCACTACCACTACCATAATCTTAGTGAAGTTACAAGGTGCTGTCACCAGACCAAACGGTAATGCTCAAAACTGGAAGTGGCCCGCCAGCACCGCAAAGCTGAGAAACTGCTGATGCTCTGGTCGGATGGGAATGTGCAGATATGCTTCGGTGAGATTGAGAGATGTGAAAAGCTCCCCACTCCTGACAGCCACTATAACCGACCTCAACATTTCCATGTGAAAATGCAGCACTTACAAGCAGTGGTTCACACCCTTGAGGTCGAGAATCAGGCAAAAAGCACTCTCTTTTTTGGGCACCACAAAATAAATGGATTATCAACCGCAGCCATACCGCAGCATGGCACCGGCACAATGGTCCCGAGCTGTAGGAGCCATGCCAGGGTGTCTTTTACTGCCACCGCTTTGCCCTGCACTTTGCAGTGGGGACTGAATGAAAGAGTGGGTCAGGGGCAAGCTCCTTATAGGGCATAGCCCTCCCGTATAACTTCTAGGACCCGCTGATCTGAGGTAATCTGGACTCAGGGAGTGTAAAAATCCCGCAGCCAACCTCCCACGGGTTGCACCCCTACCTAGGCCCCCCTCACCTCATTGTGATTTCTCAGGTCCTAAGGTCGAGGTGGCACCAAAACCCTTGCCCACTCCTTGAACACCTCAAAACCCCTGCCCCCTAGAGGGGAATCTGCCCCTCTGGTAAGGGGTAAAGTGGGATGTATGAAAACACTTGAAGTCCCTGGGCTATCCCTGGGCCAAAGGCGGATTGCGGCCCTATTTCTGCTCATCCATGGGCAGGCGCCCACCCTTGCACTCGCCCAAATCCTTGACCAGTTTGTCCAGCTCCTCCCCAAAAAAGAAGTTTTCCCTTAAAGAGGAGTTTGCTAAGGCGGGGCTTGTAAGAACTGTCCGCCGCCCAGATTCAAAGCCATAGGTAGCAGCGGGCTGCCACCAATGAAGCCATGCTCTTAGATAGCCCCCTAAGATTGTAGTGGGTGTCCGCTAGGTAAGCAGCCCCCAACTCCAACTTGGCCGCCTCTCCTGACTGGTCTACCGCCGGTTCTTCCGGCTGTTGACACATTGTATCCAGTGGAGGCAGGCTCTAGCTACCCATGCCCCGCAGATGGAGGCCTGCAGCGAGAGGGCTTTGATATCAAAGGCCTGCTTTAACAAGATGTCCAATTTCCTATCTTAGACATCCTTGAGAGCTGCACTGCCTTCTACCGGGATCGTCATCTTCTTGGTAACCGCTGAAACCACCACATCCACTTTCGGCAATCAAAGGAGTTTGCGGTCCTTATGCAGAAGCGGGTACAGGCACGCCATAGTTCACACTGCTCTGAGACCCGCCTCTGGCAGATCCCACTCATCCTGGATCATCTGTCTGACGACTCTATGTACCTTTAATGCCTTCCGCACCGCCTGGAGCAGAGGATCCTCCAGTGCCGCCTCCTCCTCGGCTGGTAGACTATTGGGCAAATTCAGGGCCTTCAAGGACTCTCTTATGAGCGCCGGCAACTCTTTCTGGTGGAAAACAATCACAATGTACAACTGATCTTACGTCTTCCAACTCCTCCAGCAGATCTATCTCCGAGTTTAAGTCATCTCTTTCCGACCACTCAGACAGTGGCAATTGCTGCCACTCCTCCGAAGTCCTAGCCCGCTTAACCGGTGCTGTAACTGTCTCGCCCTTTCTCCACACCACTGTCCTCTTGGTACCACGCTCTGTCGCTGCAGGACTACCCGCCAACCCCTGCTGGCACAGGCAAAATACCTTATGCAGAAGTAGGACAAACTGGTGAAAAATCACCCAGAAGCCCCATATCCCTCCGGGCCTGTGGAGTGGAGGGTCCTGGGATGGCCGATGGTCCGGCATCCGACTCCACTGACTCTAGAGTGGATCCCTGTGTGTTATGGGCCTCCCGTGACAGCAAGGTACTCTCCTGCCATAGCTTCCTGCCAGTCCTGCTCCAAAGCTGTGGCCTCTTGTGTGCAGCCATGCAAATGCCTGCCTCCGAGTCTGCCTCTTGCCGGGTCCTGCATACCAAACACTGTGGACTGCCCGGCATGGCGGGGAGCACTGTGGACTGTGCTATAACTAAAGCATCTCTGGCAGAGAAATCGACCCCTCTGAAATTAAACAAACAAAAACAAGTAAATTCCAGGAACTGAAGCTCCATAGTACCTGAAGAGAGTAACTCAAACTAATTAAATCAAATCAAACTAAAGCAAATGAAATTAAATGAAAGTACATGAAATTAAAGTAACTGAAACTAGGGCCTTATGCCCCTTAACACAAAACTCATAGGCAGCCTTGATTTACCCCCCACCCCCCTTGCAGCAGGAATGCTGGCTAAGCTGCCGTGCCTCTGAAGAGAGGAAAAAAAGAGCGCCTCTGCCTTTCCCGTGCTGCTGCAGGCCCCCGCTACATAGTTGTAGGCTGCACTCCGAACCAGCGTGTCTCTCTCTCTCTTAATGCTCCGGGAGACAAACTGTGCTGCTAGGGCCCCACTTCCCCCATTTATCTTGCTCTGGCAATTCTGGACTGCAGCCAAATGTGCATTCTTTCCCCTCATACTTCTCAGCTAGTGCTTGGCTTCAGCGCCGAGGGCCCTGCCCAGGGAAACTGTTCTTTGCCGGTCTATGCCTGAGTGGCAGCTCCTCACCAGGTAACAGGTTCAGGAGCCGCCTCTATCCCCAGAATGCTGCCACCAATGAAAGTTCCCCCCCCCCCCTCCCGCACTGCAGAGGGGGGAGAAGGGGGATTTACCTCCTTGCTGCCTCTTAAGACTGCTGTGATCCGGGATCTCTCTCCCTTGAATGGCTCCCTTTTTTTCTTTTTTTGAATAAGGCTAGCCAAAAGAAAATAGTGAAAGGCTATAAAAGAACAAACCTGCAACTACAGGAAAAAGCTAACTCAAACTAGAAACCTATAGCTCCTTAGTTGTCCCTTCAGTGAGTCCAACACCTTGGCTCCTGCTTCTTGGAGACTGAGCTTACTGGAGCTGGTAGGCGGTGCCAGCTGCTTAAGTACATTCGTGACATCAACAGATGACATGCTCAGTCTCCAAGCTTCTGGAAGAGGTACACTACCCAGAGGTAAGGGACTGGACTGGAGGGATAATAAGGAACTGCCATTGAAGTAACTCACCCACCAGATCACAGGAAGCTGTCTGAAATATGATCTCCTCCCTGGCAGATCCCTCCCTCCCAACTCAACAGGATCGGACTACACAGCAAACATCAAGTCAGAGAAACTTCAGAGCTCAGGCAGACCTATGCACTGCTGTAGCAGCAAAGCGCAGACAAACCAATGATACCAGGAGTCTGTTCAGAAGGTCCAAATCATTTATTTGTGCACAAGTCTCAAGCAGAATCAAATTCAAAATGGCTGAGCAAAGTTTTCTAGTATTACAACAACTTTTATAGACTTCTGTTCCATTCTAGGTATAGAAAAACATTTCATTGGTCCCGGTACTCTCCCGTACCTCCCCCGTACCCCTTCATTTGGTCCCGGTACTGATAAGATTATCCAATTATGTTCCTTCAGTGGGCTCGGCACCTGCATACCCCCCTTCTAGTCCCAATTACAATGGCCAGTTCATCAACTTGTTACTTTCATACTCTCAAGGCCATAGAGCCAATTTGTGCATGCAGGGGAGCAGGGCTCTGCAACTCATCTGTCAGCACTCTCAATTATATTCCTTGCAGATGTACTTTCTTATCAGTAACTTTTAAACATATTTTTCTGTATTTTTCCATCTCTCAGTTTTGCTTATCTAAGTTAGTTTAGTACTCTTGCAGAGTTCTATCCTACAATAGCAGCATGTTGGGGGATGTGCAATTCCTATGAGCCTCTCCACAGGCTTCATTTACAGGTCAAGCTAGCTAGGCCTGCCTGCTTATGTCAGACACCGTGGATCACAGGCCTGCACCTGCCACACTGCAACTGACAGCAGGATAAGGCTCCAGGTTAAAAAAAAACCTGATGTCTTTAGTAGTAATCTAATCTTATTATTTATCTTTCTTTATTTATTTTAAATGCCTGGAATTCTCAAATGAGGAGCCTAGCTATGCAAGGCTCATCCCCTTCCTGCTTGGAGACTGAAAATACTGGCTAGGTGATAGCAATGTGTTCCTTTATGGGATGACATCACTAAAGCTTGGAATTCTCAGTCTCCAATCTGCAGGAAGGGGGTGAAAACCCAATAGTATGGACTGTAATGGAGGGACGCTATGGAAGTAGTCATTTGATTCCAAAGCCTGCTCCAATCTTTTGCTAACCTCTGGAATTCATGCATGCAGCTTACACTGCCCATCAGCAAATGAAGCCAGGTACATGAACCTTTCAAAGCCCAGCTCTGCCCTTCTCAGGTGTCTCACATGTGCCCGCCCAGATGGTGATAACCACTGTTCTATTGTCCATGATAAAGTGTTGCAGCGCCACAGAAAACGTCCAACAACTCTGTTGTTTTCACAGCTCTCTCACCTGCTAAAATCACTCTATTGTGGCAGTCACCTCAGGATGAAAGGAATTCAGCCCATGGCTAGTAAATATGCCCATGCAACAAATTGCATGGACAAACGGCCAGAGAAGGGCTGTGCGGTAATCCAAGGCCATTTCTGCCATCTGTAGCCCACAGGAGGGGCTGCCCCCTTTCCCTTTCTCTTCTTTGTTCTCTTTGTTAAGTTTCTGGTTTTGATTCTGGTGCTGTAGGGGGAAGGGATAGCCCCTTACCTAAGGGAATATGATTGGGCAGGCACCCAAGGGAGCACCAGTGAGAAACCTGAACGTAGGTATGAACTGAGTATATAAAGATTGTACAGCCCCTGACTCGGGGCTCAGAGTTTTTGGAAATGATTCCTCTGGGTCTGTGCTAGCACAATAAACTGGCTTGTATTCCCATGAGACTCCGAGTGTCCTTTCCTGACTCTTTCGCCACAGCATTTCTCTGGTTTCCCTGACCGGGAAGCGCGGTAAAGTTTCACGTAAAGGTTTGGCATTTACCGCCTCTGGGTTTGGACCAGTTGGAACCAGGGAGTGCCGAACACAGGGAGAAATCTCAGGCGCCACCGGGCGATTGTTCCGGGGAGAATTTCCTTCTTGCCTCGCCAGAGCCTCCGGTTCCTTCCGGCCAACACCCTTGAACCCGTGCGGAGTTCAGAAACCAACCCTGTCCTGTTACCTGTACCGGATCCGGTGAGTACTAAGGGGATATAGTTAGACTGTAAGGTTGGGTCATTTATGAGAGCCTGATCAGCTCTCTGGCCGGTCCAAGTAAGCTGCTTTTGTGGCTGAAACCACTGACCTTTTGTTAGTCAGTAAGTTACTGGGATTGATGGGAAGTGTCTGTATGGTTGCTTGTGTATGTATGAGAGGTATTGAGAATAAATAACGAGTGATTGTGGACTTCTGAGTAGCGCATTTCCTGGCCGGGCAACCGCGCTCAGGTCGCAAAAAGGAGGAAGCATGTGGTGTTTGTCTCTCCTTCTTTGTTTCTAGGACTGGACGGACCTCTTACCTCCAGTCCGCCTACCCGCCCCTTTTGTTTGAAGTCTGTGGGGCATTATGGGTGGGTCCCAGTCCACTTTGACGCCTCTGAAATGTATGATCAAAAACTTTAAAAAGGGTTTCTCTGGGGATTATGGTGTAAAAATGTGTGTCCCTAGATTGCAAGTGTTATGTGAGAGGGAGTGGCCAATTCTGTCTACCTTATGGCCCACCTCAGGGACTCTGGATGTCAGTATTGTGTCTTTAGTCCATCAACTTGTACCCCAAGAGCACCCAGATCAATTCCCATATATAGATTCCTGGTTAGAGGTCTGCCAGAAACGACCCCCTTGGATAACTAAGTGTTATGAGGAACATTGTAGGATTCTAGTTTCAAAAACAATAGGGAGTATAAACCCTAACCGGATACTCCACCCTCCGGTTTATCAGTCCCCTGAACAACCTGAGCCCCTGCCCCTCCCTCAAGGTTTCCTGTATCGGAACAGTGCCCCTGTCCTACTGCCATATAGGGAGCCTGTGGAACAGGCTGTGGGTGATTCTCCCGCTACCCCACCAGGAATAGGTGCCTCCTCCACTAGCCACCCTATGTACCCTGCTCTTCAGTCCTCTCCTGAGGACAGGGACCCCCCCACCAGCCCCGACTCGTCTGACTCCACATATGTGGATGATGGGGACACCCGAGACTCGTTTGCCAGCATGGGGTCATCCTCCGATACCTCCAGAACTCGGTCAAAACAATCAGAGAAGTCTAGTCCAGCATATGACTTAAGGAATCTACCCGGTCAAGATGCTAAGGCTATGCCCTTGCATAAGGTCCAGGGATTCCCCACGCTGAACGAGCGACAGGAAGTTGTCTTGGGTCCTCCAAGTCTAGTCTACGTACCCTTTTCCACCACCGACTTGCTTAACTGGAAGACCCACTATGCCTCCTATACAGAGAAGCCTCAGGACCTCACTGACCTTATGGCCACTATTATGCAGACTCACCAGCCAACTTGGTCGGACTGCCAACTCTTGTCTACCATTTTAATACTGAAGAGCGGTCCCAAATATTAGCAGCTTCCATTAAATGGTTGGAAGAAAATCCTCCTGCCGGGGCCCTTAATGCGCAACAGGCCACGGCCCAGGATTTCCCTGGCAAAGACCCTCACTGGGACCCGAACAATGCAATTGGCGCAGCCTCACTAGCCCGTTTTCACCAGGCCCTGATGGAGGGCCTGAAGAAAGGCGGCCAGAAAGCTATGAACATCGGAAAGGTTTCTGAGGTTCTGCAGAGACCCGATGAGGGCACCACCGCTTTCTATGAGCGCCTGTCAGAAGCATATCGTCTCTATACTCCATACGATCCAGTGGCCCCCGAGAACCAACGAATGGTAAATGCTGCTTTCGTGGGACAGTCCCAGGGGGATATCAGGCGGAAGCTACAGAAGCTGGAAGGATTCGCGGGCATGAACGTTACACAGTTAATGGAAGTTGCGCAGAAGGTATTTGTGAATCGTGACCAGGAACAGAGAAGGGAGAGTGATCGGAAGATGAAGAAAAAGGCCGATTTCCTCGCCGCTGCACTCATTGAGCATCGCCGGGGAGGGCCACCTGGATGAAGGATGAAGGGAAGAGGTAGGGGTCATCTTCCTCGTTTTCCTGCTACACGACCCCCCTTAGGCGTAAATCAGTGCACCTATTGCAAGGAAGAAGGACATTGGAAGAATGAATGCCCGAACCGCGGGCCCCACAGAATGGAAGGCGAGGAGCTCTTGCATCAGGGAGAAGAGGGGCACAAAACGGCGCTGAATCTCAACATCAACACCAGTGGAGGGAAGATACGGCATTTGAGTGCCTGGCCGAGGTAGAAGAATACTACACAGACAACTACTAGGCCAGACCGGGCTCCACGTTTCTGCTAGGTCCCCAGGAGCCTATGGTCAGTTTGAAAGTTGGAGACCAACCTATGGACTTTATGGTGGACACGGGGGCCGAACATTCTGTAGTGGCAAGGCCCGTGGCCCGCCCGTCTTCCCGTGCAGTCACTAATGTGGGGGCCACCGGTGCTCGGGCCACCAGATCCTTCCTGCAAATCCGTACCTGTGAACTAGGAGGACAGAGGATATCCCACCAATTTCTGTACATGCCGGAATGTCCTGTCCCCCTCCTGGGCCGGGACTTGCTTACCAAACTTCAAGCACAGATATCCTTTACTGAAGGGGGACACATGGAAATGACACTGAAAGGGAAGCCCGCCAGCATACTGGTTCTGTCCGTCCCCCGAGAAGAGGAGTGGCGACTCTACAGTACCTCCCCGTATAGGCCCCCGGACCCCAGTGTCCCACCACGTATCCGAGCCCCACCCGAAGTATGGGCGGAAGGAAATCCACCTGGTCTGGCGAAGAATGCCCCCCTCCCCCCAGTTATTGTCACCCTCAAGCCAGGGGCGGTACCAGTACAGGTGAAACAATACCCTCTCGCGCGACCTACGGTAGAGGGGATCCACCAGCATCTGAGAAAACTACTTAAGTATGGACTACTGCGAAAATGTCAATCACCATGGAATACACCCCTCCTCCCTGTCAAGAAGCCCAGAACGGGGGATTATCGTCCGGTCCAAGACCTGAGAAGGGTAAATGATGCAGTCGTTGCTATACACCCTGTAGTCCCAAACCCCTACACTCTCCTGGGACTGATCCCTGCCGAGGCCACCCACTTTACAGTATTGGACTTAAAAGATGCCTTCTTCTGCATGCGCCTCGCGGCAGCCAGCCAACCTCTATTTGCCTTTGAATGGGAGGACCCCGTCACCGGAACATGGGGCCAACTTACCTGGACCCGATTACCTCAGGGTTTCAAGAACTCGCCCATGCTCTTCAGTGCAGCTCTCAGTCAAGACCTAGCAAATTACCCTGTCACTCCTGGCATAAGGATCCTACTGCAGTACATTGATGACCTCCTAGTTGCTGCAGACTTCCGGGAAGAGTGTGTGCAGGCCACCAACGATCTGCTTTACCTCCTGCAGGAGGCAGGATACAGGATCTCCAGAAGCAAGGCACAGTTGTGCCAAATGGAGGTCAAGTACCTGGGATTCCAACTGTCCACTGGGATCCGCCGACTAGGTCTCGAAAGAAAGGAGGCAGTGTGTCGTATACCCATCCCCCGGACCAGGAAGGAGTTGAGGGCCTTTCCAGGGGCCGCAGGTTATTGTCGCATCTGGATCCCAAACATTGCACTGATGGCGAAACCCCTCTATGAGGCCACAAAAGGAGCAGAAATGGCCCCCATGGAGTGGGGGGCTGAACAAGATACGGCCTTCAAGGCCCTGAAGAGGGCTCTGATGTCATCACCAGCCTTAGGACTCCCAAACATACAGAAACCATTTGCCTCTATGTCCATGAGGTCGGAGGCACCGCTCTGGGAGTCCTAACTCAGGCCCTTGGCTCCTGGCAGCGCCCTGTCGCCTATTTGTCTAAACAACTGGACACAGTTGCCAAAGGATGGCCCCCATGTTTGCGGGCCATTGCAGCCACGGCACTCCTGGTAGAGGAGGCAGACAAATTAATTCTGGGCCAGAACTTACAGGTCACAGTTCCACACTCCATCCTGACCCTCATGGAACACAAGGGAAACTATTGGTTCACTAACTAAGAGCCACCAAAATGGTAAAGGAGATGGAAGGATACTCCTATGAAGAAAGGCTAAAAAGGTTAGGGTTCTTTAACCTGGAAAAGAGACGGCTGAGGGGAGATATGATAGAAGTCAATAAATTAATGAACGGAGTGGAACGGGTAAACGTAGATCGATTGTTTACGTTATCAGAATATAGAAAGACTAGGGGACATGCAATGAAGCTACAGGGTAAACTATTTAAGACTAATAAAAGAAAATATTTTTTCACTCAACATGTAATCAAACTCTGGAATTTGTTACCGGAGGATGTGGTAAAAGCTGTTAGTGTTGCTGGGTTTAAAAAAGATTTGGACAAGTTCCTGGAGGAAAGGTCCATAAACCATTATTAAGAAGGGACCCAGGATATCAATGCTTGACCCAGTACAAGCATTGTGGAACCTGTGTCTTTTGGGGAAACTGCTAGGTACGTATGACCTAGATTGGCCACTGTTGGAAACAGGATACTGTGCTTGATGGACCTTGGTCTGACCCAGTATGGCATATCTTATGTTCTTATCTCTCGGATGCTCAAGTACCAGAGTATGTTGTGTGAAAATCCACGACTTCAGCTACTCTCCAGCCAGACCCTGAATCCGGCCACGCTCCTACCTGCTGGTCCTGGGCCCCCTGACCATGACTGCCTGGAAGTTATGGATACTGTGTTCTCCAGCCGCCCGGACTTGACGGATCTCCCTCTCAAGACCCCAGATGTAACCTATTTTGTGGATGGGAGCAGCTTTATAGCCAATGGTCAACAGCGTGCAGGGTATGCGGTGGTGACCCTATGTGCGGTAATAGAGTCCTTGGCCCTTGCCCCGGGAACTTCGGCCCAGAAGGCCGAACTGGTGGCCCTTACTAGAGCCTTACTATTAGGGGAGGGTCTGCGGATAAATGTGTACACTGACTCCAAATATGCCTTCACTACCTTGCATGCCCATGGGGCCCTTTACAAAGAGCGAGGGTTAATAACATCAATAGGGAAACCCATAAAGTATGGTCGTGAGATCCTGACCCTGTTAGATGCCATTTGGGCCCCGAAGCACGTAGCTGTAATGCACTGTCGGGGCCACCAAAGAGGGGGAGGGGAGGTTCCTAAGGGAAACCGGATGGCTGACGCCACTGCCCGGAGAGCTGCCCTCTCCGAAGTCTCACTGAGGGATCATTGCCCTGTTCAGGCCCCTTTGTTTCCAGTGCCTCTTAGCCACTGGGTGCCCCGCTATGCCCCGGCTGAACTGGATTACTTTTGCTGTAAGGAAGGGGGAGTTCTAAATGACCAAGGCTGGATAATCCTACCCCCGTACGGGAGGAACCCTCCGCCTGGCCCCACTGTTATCCCCGAATTCCTGGGCCCCACTTTTGTTAAAGCCTTCCATCAGGCTACTCATTTTGAAAAAAACACCATGGAAAAGGCTTTGAGACCCCATTTTTACATCTCTATGCTTGGCCCTTGGCCACTTCAGTAACCCAGCGGTGCCTGACCTGTGCAAAGAACAATCCGCGACAGGGTCCCCTGCCCCCTCCAGGAATTCAGTCTGTAGGTACAGCTCCAATGGAAAATATTCAAGTAGACTTCACTGAGATGCCTCGGGCAAATGGCTACCGCTATTTGTTAGTTCTGGTCTGCATCTTTTCAGGGTGTGTGGAGGCATTTCCCACTAGAACTGAAAAAGCAAGGGAAGTCACCAAGGCCCTCCTTCATAAAATTATTCTCCGGTTTGGTATGCCACTTGTCATGGGCTCAGACAATGGCTCATCTTTTGTCTCTCAGGTTACCCAGCAGCTGGCACATGCCCTACAGATTAACTGGAAGTTGCATGCAGCCTACCGCCCCCAAAGTTCAGGAAAGGTGGAGCGCATGAACCGTATATTGAAAGCCCAGCTCTCAAAGCTCTGCCAGGAATCTCGTCTGAAGTGGCCCCAAGTTCTACCTATAGCACTCCTCAGGATACGTTCCTCCCCAACCAAAGCACTAGGGGTATCCCCATTTGAAATCTTGTATGGGAGGCCACCCCCCATTGTCCAGGGTATAAAGGGGGACATGGGCCAGATTGGGTCGGAAATTACTAGGCAGGAACTGTTAGCATTAAGTTCTGTTTTGCAGAGTCTCCACACTTGGGTTCAGGACCGCTTGCCTGTCTCGCTAACTGAACCCCTGCACCCATTCCTGCCTGGTACCCGGGTGTGGGTTAAGGAGTGGAAAAAGGACCCTCTTGCCCCCCAGTGGAGGGGACCCTACATTGTCCTATTCTCAACACCCACTGCAGTAAAGGTGGCAGAACTCGCTCCATGGATACATCACAATAGACTGAAACCAGCAGTGAACGAGGAAGTCAACTCTTGGACCTCTGAAGAACATCCTGGGTTTCCTTTATGTCTCACCTTGCGCCGGCATCGGATAAGAACATAAGATATGCCATACTGGGTCAGACCAAGGTCCATCAAGCCCAGTATCCTGTTTCCAACAGTGGCCAATCTAGGTCATACGTACCTAGCAGTGTACCTAGCAGTTTCCCCAAAAGACACAGGTTCTGCAATGCTTGTACTAGGTCAAGCATTGATATCCTGGGTCCCTTCTTAATAATGGTTTCCTCCAGGAACTTGTCCAAACCTTTTTTAAACCCAGCTACACTAACAGCCTTTACTACCTACCTGCCTCGTCAAGGATAAAATCTGCCGCTTCGGAGGCACGCGGCCAGAACGGGAGCAGCAGCCATCATGGAGGGAGTTGAGCGGGAGCTCCTCCCCCTCATCTCCCCTACCTGCCTCGTCAAGGATAAAATCTGCCGCTTCGGAGGCGCGCGGCCAGAACGGGAGCAGCAGCCATCATGGAGGGAGTTGAGCGGGAGCTCCTCCCCCTCATCTCCCCTACCTGCCTCGTCAAGGATAAAATCTGCCGCTTCGGAGGCGCGCGGCCAGAACGGGAGCAGCAGCCATCATGGAGGGAGTTGAGCGGGAGCTCCTCCACCTCATCTCCCCTACCTGCCTCGTCAAGGATAAAATCTGCTGCTTCGGAGGCGCGCCCGCGCCTGAGGGCCTCGCCAGAGGGCCCTTTGGCGTGGCCCTTAGGCGCTGGTCCTGGGCGTCTGTTGCTGAGGGTAGCACTGATGTTATGATTTGGACTGGGGTGACATGCTGCTGTTTTGTGGTAACTCGCTGTTCCATGTTCCTCTTCTCTTATCTGTCTGTCTCTGTTCTCTTTTCTGTCCTATCATTTAAATGGCGTTCTTTTCCTTTTCTCCTTAAATGATATGGTATTGTAAACCGCTCTAATGCCTCTGGCCTGAGCGGTTTATCAAATTCAAAATAAACATAAACATAAACTACATCCTCCGTTAACAAATTCCAGAGTTTGATTACACGTTGAGTGAAAAAATATTTTCTTTTATTAGTCTTAAATAGTTTACCCTGTAGCTTCATTGCATGTCCCCTAGTCTTCCTATATTCTGATAACGTAAACAGTCGATCTACGTTTACCTGTTCCACTCTGTTCATTAATTTATAGACTTCTATGATATCTCCCCTCAGCCGTCTCTTTTCCAGGTTAAAGAGCCCTAACCTTTTTAGCCCGTTGGAACCTCCAGCCCTACTCGTCACTACCGGAAGCTGACAGGTCTACATACGGCAGAAGCTGTGGAAAGAAGGAGGACTTACTTGTTTTAAACCTTAACAGCAGTTCAGATCACTGTAGCTGAAAATGTTTAACATATTACACCTATACTCATGGATCTCCATTGGTTACCGATACACTCCAGGCTAACATATAAGATTCTTTTAATAACATTCAAGATCATCAACAACATCGCCCACGATTCTCTCAAGGACCTCATCACACCTACTCCGAACACTAGAACCAGAAGGACGGCAACAGACAACACATTGATTATTCCTAAAGACTCAATAAAGTGCTCACAAACAACCAGGAGAAGAACCTTTGCCTACTTCGCACAAAAAGTTGGAATGACCTACCTCCGGAAATCAGAGCGACACGAGACCTGCTACAATTCCAGAAAGCAATAAAACACCACCTCTTTCTGCTTCATTTCACCCAAGCTGCCACCCTGGCCCCAAGAAACCATTCACCTTCCCCTACTAGAGCCCCCTACATAACTTAACGCTCTAGCCTCAAGCATTCTCTTTTTTACCCAGAAGCATTTCATGTACTTTCAGATCATGTATCATCTATTATGTCATATCTTATGTATATAGTTTTATGGACTCCTCATCCATTCTGTTATATGTCAATATGTAAATAGTTACCCATGTTCTCCAAGTTCTATTCCCTGTTATAATGTAAATTCAATCAGTCTACTCTGATCTGAATACTCTTTGTTGAATGTAAACCGCACTGATAACAAATAGCGCGGTATATAAGAATTGTTAAATAAATAAATAAATAAATATCTGTGTTTATTGTCTCCTTTTGTTTTCTTCTATCCCTTAGTTCTTATGCTCCTCATGGGTTTTTTTTGTTGTTTTTTTGTTATGCGATTGGAGTTTACATGGATGGCAGGTGTTGTCCTCCTCTGTTTATGGTGGCCTTAGCCGCAAAAGGGTATCCCCAGGGGGGGAGGAGTGGAATGAGAAACGGGGGGTAATGACAGCTAGGTATGCCAGGTTGACCCATACCTGAGTGTGGTGATTCTGGGGCAGTGGACATTCTTCATTGATACTGCCAGCCATTCTTTAATATGTGGCTTATACCTAAACGAAATGGACAGGTAATGGAGAAGGGGGTTGGTAAGCTTGGGTGAGATTGGATAGGTGGGGGGGGGAAGAGGAATTCTTCTTGGGGATGAAGTGTTGACCGGGACCAAAGGGGCTTGGGATTGTTAGAAAGATGGGGACGGATCCGGGGAGAAGGTATAGCAGGGAAAGCCATAAATAGGGAGGCTGTTAGTGTAGCTGGGTTTAAAAAAGATTTGGACAAGTTCCTGGAGGAAAGGTCCATAAACCATTATTAAGAAGGGACCCAGGATATCAATGCTTGACCCAATACAAGCATTGTGGAACCTGTGCCTTTTGGGGAAACTGCTTGGTACGTATGACCTAGATTGGCCACTGCTGGAAACAGGATACTGGGCTTGATGGACCTTGGTCTGACCCAGTATGGCATATCTTATGTTCTTATGGAATCACGTCTGGGGATTCAAATAGTTATAGGGATGGGCTAGGCTGCTGGGATGGGGGAGAGGGGCAGAGGGCTGGATGACATGGCAAGGTAGATGGGACGGGCTGGGATACTGAAGGAGAAGATATACCGGTTGGGGGAGAGGTAAGGGGGAGAGGATTAGATATTAGGTTTTGGAAGGGAGCCCAATGCATTCAAGTGTCCCTTAAGGAATATCCTTATGGAGATAGATCGAAGTAATGGTTGGAAGGTAATAACGGGGGTAGGGGGGAGAGAGGATTGGGAACTCATGTGGTCTTAGGCCAAAGGCTTGTTTTGGGAAGGTATGGACGTCCTGGAGTTTGCATTGGGGGTATCAAAGGTGGAGGTTTAAGGGAACAAGGTACAAGACATATACCACTGTGGAGGACAAGGGAACAGTGGACAGGGGAGAAGGGGGTGGGCCTTAGGCTTGGGGGGCCAGCCCCATTACAGAGGTGTAAGGTTATCATATGAAGCTTTATAGTTTGAGGCAACAGGGATGGATAAAGAAATCCGCTTAATAACCTGGAATGTATGCGGCCTCAGGAAACCTATTAAAAGACACAAAGGGGTATGTTTCCTAAACCGTGGTAATGCTACTGGCAGTAAGTGCAGCATTACTGTTACAGAAGCCATATAAGGCAGTGAGCGTGTGTGTGTGGGCCGATGTAAAGGGAGCAATGGGCCGTTTAACGCATGTTAACAGGGCACCTTGGCCGTTTAATGCACGTTAATGGACATCGCACGTTAAGGTGACAAGCATGCACCATAGGAAACTTTAAGGCTGACAAACGGGGCATATTTACTAAACCACGGTAATGTCACCGGTGGTAGGGTCAGTGCAAATGTTACCGAAGCCATATAAGGCTATGGGCGTGTGTGTGTGTGCCGGCGGAAAGGGAGCCATAGGCCGTGTAACGCATGGAACAGGGCGCCCTGACCTCTAACTTGCGGAAACGGCACATCAAGCGGAAAGGTGCCTGAAGGGTGTAAGGTGCCGCCACCGAATGCGCCCGAGGCAAAAGCACCCAGAGGTAAACAAGGCGCCCTAAGGCTAGGCACCCAATGTAAAAAGTGCCCCGAGTAGCCAAGGTGCCCTAAGGTAAAAAGCACCCTGAGGGACCAAGGCACCCTGAGCCAAAAAGCACCCTGAGAGGCCATGGAGCCCTGAGCCAAAAAGCACCCTGATAGGCCAGGGCGACCTGAGCCAAAAAGCACCCTAAAGGGTCAAGGCACCTAAAGGCAAAGCACCCTGAGCCAAAAAGCGCCCTGAAGGTTTCAAGGCGCCTGACATGAAAGCATCCTGAGGGGTAAGCTGCCAGATGAAGGAGCATCAATGGAAGGCAATTAGAAGGTGATGGATGGATAGACAGGTGGCAGTCCATAGATCAGATGTCCCGTCCCCATCTGAAATTGTAGTCAGCAAGTGGGATGTGGTCTACAGCTGAGGCCGCGCACACTGCTTGTCCAATAGGCGCGATTGAGAAGAGCATGCATAAAATAGCACTCAATGAAGAGATGTGAGGGTGCCCGGGGCTACGCTGAACCCACACCCCTTGTGGATGGTATGTGCACCAGGCAGGGACAAAATGTCCAGAAGGCAACCTGTGGGAATTAAACTGGACCCCTGGGGGGTGTCCAAATACCGCGCTCCAACCAATCTGCTAAACCTGTAAGGCATCTGCTATGGGAAGACGTACGAGTAATGGGACAGTAAGGAGGTATTGCGACGCCTCCACTTGGGCCCAAGGGCTTACAAGCTGGAAACGGCCTTATGTGTCCTCCTTAAATAAAGTTCCCTTTGAAGTCACCAGGGTATTCTGGGACTTGTAGTGATTTTTACCCTTGAAGGACAAATGTAGTTGAGTAAGTGGTTGTAAGGCAGCAAGAAAATTTATTGTGGGGATTTCCAGGGCATTCAAAGTTCAGTACACAACAAAGGCAGAAGGATACATCTCCAAGATAAAGATGAAATCAGGATTAAATCAGGATAATGAGAATGACGTAACAAAACCTTTTCCAGTGTTCAGCTGTTCTGCTTTTCAGACACACTCACACCGATGACTGCCCCGTGTGGTCAATTACCAGCTACACAAGCAAACCTATAACAGCTGTGGTTTTTCTTTTGCAAACAAACACTTCTTCACAGCACTGCTTCTTAACTTCAGCAAGTAATAAAACTCAGTGAAACCCAGACTTAGCTTTCCTCAGCTCAAAGCAGGAACTGCCCTTATTTCCTATACGGTTGCACAGATTCTCCGTTCCTATTCAACACTGCAGTATCTTCTCTTAGAGATAAAGAACAGTCCATAGGAATGGGGTCATATTCACAATTAGGCAAACAAGAATCTACTTGCATTCCTTCAATAGCATCAGGGCAAACAGTATCTCTTTCAGGATTATAAGCTTTCTCAAACTTTCTCTCTTTCAAGAACTCCTGAAATTGGTTCCACAGCAATTCAGCTTGTGCAGGCACCTTTACAGTAGGGGAGTGAACCTTTTCCTCAGAAAACAGCTTTCTTAATACTTCTAGCTTTGGAGTTTCAAAGGCTGTACTTTTATCAGGGCTATGGTTTTTCTCATATGAAAAACTCTCTACCCACTTCTTAACAGTAGACAGTGAGGACTCAGCTTCCTGACCTTTAAAACTGGCAAATTGTCTCTCTGCTGAATTATCAGTAATGAAACTGCTGGCTTTACCTTGGGGATGTTTCCTCAGACAAATGCTGCTTCCTTTCCTCCTGGGTTTCTCCAGGCTTTGAAATGCAGCCTCCTTATGTCCTTCTCCAATCCCTCTGAGGTAGCTGCTTCCTTGGGAGATTTCCTCTGGCTTTCTCCTCCAGCTAAGCACAGCTTCAGCTTCTCTCTCTCCTCTCTCACCTTTCCAGCTCCAACAGCTGTTCCTGTTCCTTTCTCCATGTCCAGCTCTCCTCCGTTCACCTGTGCCTCTGCCTTCTGTTGCTGTCTCCGTATCTGTATCTCCTGTGCCTCTTGTGTTCCTTGAGTCAGTGCTTCTTCCCTTGACTCTCTCTCTGTCTCTTGAGTCAGGGCTTCTTCCCTTGACTCTTCCTTTGACTCTCTCTCTGTCACTTGAGTCAGGGCTTCTTCCCTTGACTCTTCCTTTGACTGACTTGCTTTGCTCTGCTCGTGGTTTTAAACACTGCTGCCTGCTGGGCATTCCCTGTTCTCTGCACCTGTGTGACCAATCAGCAGGGAAGCCTGTCTCCACCCCTGAGCTAGGGCGTGGCCTGACTTTAGCAGAGAGCTGACTTTTCTTCTTATCTGGCCTGTAATTCCCCTGCACGTGTGCACTGCCATTCACTTCAAAGGGGAAATCAGGATTTTCTTCAAGTTCCATATCTTCCAGAGAGCTTTCATCACTACAGTATGTATGTATCTGCCTGCAATGTCTCAGCTTCTTTCAGCTGTATCTCACCCAATATCGCCTGATCTGTGTGTCACGCACATATCTGCTGTGGTTTAAAGATCAGAGGTCATGGTTTGGGTTGCAGACACAACTCATGTGGAATGCATGTGTCAGACAACTGCAGCCGTCACACCAACACCCCTGTGCAATCTCCCAAACATCATCCATAAATGAAATGGCCTCAAATGCATGTCTCTGCCCTCTGCATCTTAGGTAAGAGATGATGGGAAATGAGGGTCCACACATACAAATTAGAGGGAGCAGGATCTAGCCAGGTAGGGCAAAATTAAATGCCACACTGCAGAGACCCTATGCTTGAAAGATGCTACAGGAGAATCAGTGTAAAGGTGGCATGCACAGAAGGATATGTGTGTCGCCTAGAAATATGTACCTGCCTGCCAAAAATGTTTATCTACCCATGCCACGGCACACAGTGACCCTGACACACAATGATGCCATACACACAGCATCTCAGAGGGCCAGCATCTGAGTAGGTGCTGTGGCAAAACAACCCCAAACCCATGTATGCAGGTAACTAGGCCAGTTACCTGTAGAAATGTCTTCTGACATCCAGATCATGATCTACAATGCTGAGATAGAGGTAGGTATGATGAGCACATGTGCTGGCACATTAAAAGCATGTCATTCACAGGTGCACGCTCAGCTAAATACAATACCTTTGTGGTGTCACAGTACTGCTGCTGCCTCCCTGCTAGTGCTGTTTTGTCTGCTGCCTGCAATTCCCTGCCTGCTGTCCATTGTTGTCTCACCCGATCCTCTGCTCTCTCCCAGGTACCTCTTCCTGAAGCCACCTGATTGATCCTCACCCTCGGAGCACCGGAAGTGACGCAGGCACGTTTCACGTGCCAGTGCCTCCTTTGTGGAGCCAATATCTTGCTTAAAAGCACCTCCGGTGCGGCGTCCTGTCTGCTGCTTCCTCCCTGCTAGTGCTGTTTTGTCTGCTGCCTGCAATTCCCTGCCTGCTGTCCATTGTTGTCTCACCTGATCCTCTGCTCTCTCCCAGGTACCTTCTCCTGAAGCCACCTGATTAGTCCTCACCCTCGGAGCATCGGAAGTGACGCGGATGCGTTTCACGCGCCCGTGCCTCCTTTGTGGAGCCAACATCTTGCTTAAAAGCACCTCTGGTGCGGCATCCTGTCTGCTGCTTCCTCCCTGCTAGTGCTGTTTTGTCTGCTGCCTGCAATTTCCTGCCTGCTGTCCATTGCTGTCTCACCCGATCCTCTGCTCTCTCTCCCAGATACCTCCTCCTGAAGCCACCTGATTGGTCCTCACCCTCGGAGAGCCGGAATTGACGTGGACGCATTTCACGTGCCCACGCCTCCTTTGTGGAGCCAAGATCTTGCTTAAAAACACCTCCGGTCCGGCGTCCTGTCTGCTGCTGCCTCCCTGCTAGTGCTGTTTTGTCTGCTGCCTGCAATTCCATGCCTGCTGTCCACTGTTGTCTCACCCTATCCTCTGCTCTCTCCCAGGTACCTCCTCCTGAAGCCACCTGATTGGTCCTCACCCTCGGAGCACCGGAAGTGACGCGGACGCATTTCACGTGCCCGCGCCTCCTTTGTGGAGCCAACATCTTGCTTAAAAGCACCTCCGGTGCGGCGTCCTGTCTGCTGCTGCCTCCCTGCTAGTGCTGTTTTGTCTGCTGCCTGCAATTCCCTGTCTGCTGTCCATTGTTGTCTCACCCTATCCTCTGCTCTCTCCCAGGTACCTCATCCTGAAGCCACCTGATTGGTCCTCACCCTCAGAGCACCGGAAGTGACGCGGACGCGTTTCACGCGCCTGCGCCTCCTTTGTGGAGCCAACATCTTGCTTAAAAGCACCTCCGGGGGGGGGGCGCTAGTGAGCCCAGAGAGGAATGGCTGGGTTTTGCTGAAGCTCCGAGCCGCGATCATCCTATCCCCGCTAAAATTGACAAAATGTAATTTTTTAAATTCTCCCCTCGCACAGATCTGAGTGTAGGAATGGGACTGGATGTTAATATTGTTTAATTTATGCGGATCGAGTAATACTGCGGCCGTACTCGGATGAAGGATACTTTTGTCGGCTTTGTCCTGGTGCTACTACATATCCCGATGGGCTTAAAATCAGCGGAATGAAGTTTTATGAATGAGGTCTGTCAGTATGCTGCTCGATGTACAATTGTGAGTGCCTTTTCACTTGTATTTCACTGATGCCTGAGGTGTCCAGTACCGGCGGCTGATTTTTTTTTTTTACAAAAGTTCGGCTTGGCACTGTTTAAATACCGATCGCAAATCACAGCCTGATTTTTCCGGTTGATTTTGTTCCTGTTTAAAGGGACACATCTGCCCCTGTTAGATTTTGGGCATGGTGCTTTTGTGGCGGGAAAAAGTGTCTCGGCGGCCATCATTACAGTGTATTGACATGCAGCGCTGGAACGATGAGAAGAAGGTTCATCTCTGCCATTTCGTGATGGTGCTATTTTGACAATCTCAATGGTGTGTAATGGAGTCTCCAGTGCACAGATCGTGGCTGTGATTAAGATGCAGTTTCTGGACAGTAATTTGACTGTAGGCTTTTTGGAGCTGTCAACTCTGTTTCAGTCGAGTGACAGCAGCTATTAAATCTGAACAGCTAATTCTGAGAGAATCAGATACAGACCTCGCTCTCCTTAGTCGGCTCAGCAGGGGGCATTTAAAAGCATCTGATCAAAGGAGGTGGAAACATCACTACCACTTTTTTGAAGTCTGAGGAAAACTAACCTTCCCCATCGTGGTAGATGTCATATACTTTTCCACAAGATTTTGCTGAGCTGCATATGACAGGGCTGTATGGAAGTTTTTCACAGTGTTCTGTGATACATTCTCCATATTCATCAGATTTATTGGCCTTTTGTGAGCATTTAGCCCCACCTAGTGGCTGTTTCTATCACTGCCATACACTTTTCACTCTATTTTTAGGATTTTATTGTGTCTATGAAGAGAGCTAGTGATATTAATATCTCTGCACTCTCCCAGTGAACTTTTCATATGATTGGTCATCCACTCTGCATATTTTGTTAGATTTCGTGATTCATTGCTGGACTTTCAGTACACAGTTTTAGGAAGTTTTGAATATCCGTATGGGATTGTATTACAGATCAGAATGTCTGCTAAGAATCATTACGCCAATGCGCTATCAAAATTCTCTAGGAAGTCTGAACAATCAACATCTAGTCACACGTCCGTAGCAGCTGGGACTTCTACTTTTTCAAATGATTCTAGTCCAGACCAGACCATGGGAGGTCAACCGGTATCTAAGGCGGATTTGCTGGAAATCTTGCAAGAATTGCGTTCCTTCCGGCTCGAATTCTCTAAAGCCATTTCGGATCTCCGCTCTGATTTTAAATCCCTAGATGATCGAGTAGCTCAAACGGAATTGAATATTGGGGAACAAATAGACTCTATGTTTGAGCTTCAATCAAAGATTTATAAGCTGGAGCAACTTACTACGGATATGAAGGAACGGCAGGATGATATTGTAAACAGACAGCGAAGAAACAACATAAGAATTTGGGGGGTGCCGGAATCTCCCACTACTGCGGGTAACCTTATTCCATTAGTTCAAGAGATATTTGCTTTTTGCGTGCCGACGAGTGATACCCCAGTTAAAATAAAAAGAGCGCATTGCAGTGGTAGTTTGAAGGCTGGGGGAGATGTTAGAACGCGTCCCATCATCGCTTGCTTCCCATGTTCTGAAGATAAAGCTGAGTTAATGAGAGCACTTCATGGAAAACATTCCTTTTTTCTTTAGAGACTGGGAGCTTCAAATTTATCAGGATTTATCGGCCTTCACATTGGAGAAACGTCAGAGCTTCAAACCATTAACACAGCTTCTACAACAAAAGCAGATTAAATATCGCTGGAACTTTCCTTTTGCTTTGATTTTTGAGTGGCACAATAAACCCCCAAAAATTAAGGAACTATCGGTATGTATGGATTTTGATGATCAGATTCAATATGGAGAGAATCGCATGCCACGACAGCACAATCAGCGACCGGAGTGGGAAGTTTCAACGCCTAAAAGAAGAAAGATTCCGCACTCTCGACGCCAATCAGAAGCAGAGGCTGAGGATCAAGCCCTCAAAGCTATGGACACTGCGGCTCCTCCGTGACTGTCATATGTCTATGTCCTTGTTTCTTAGTCAGGGGTTGTTTGTCCTGATGTTCTGGTGTATGGGGATTATATTATTCAATTCAGGAGATTTTTATGCTGATGATTCTTTTGAGGTTGAGGTAAGGTTCTGCTTAGCTGTCATTATGGGATACTGCACTAGTCTGTGACGGGGGGGGGGGGGGTGGACTGTTCATCCAGAGTTGTTATGTTCAGGTTTGGGGGAGGGATGTAGGTGGCTGGGGTTTAAATGGGGATCTTGTCACCCCTTTGGCGACTTAGTAGTCACTTTAGTTCTTGCACCTTTGGTATGACAGAGAGAGGTCCTTTATTTTCAGGACCAGGGTTGTGGGGGGGGGGGGGTGTAAAGGGGGTTGGGGGGAGGGATGTGGGGTTTGTGGGTGTGGGGGTTGGAGAAGACAGCTTTTGAAAAATAAGAAATTTGTAGAGCAAATTCAAGATTATTGGAAGGAGTATCTAAAATTTAATGATTCACCTGAGATATCTCGTTTCTTGTTATGGGATGCGGGGAAAGCAGTCATGAGGGGACATTTGATATCGCTTTCAAAGCCATTTCAAAAACAAGAGTTATTACAGCAGGATAAGTTGCGCGCGCAAATAACTGAACTTGAGAAGATACATAAGCGTACTGTCACACTCCTCCTGCTGGCCAAGCCTATAAGCAGGAGGGGTGGCCTTGTTTGCCCTTAAGTATAGAGTCACTTGGTTCTCCCTCCCTCAAGGAATTCTGGGAGCTGTAGTTTCTCTGTATTACTTGCAGACAAAGTAGTTGTCACCACACGGTTTTGTTTAAGGCAAAAACAGAACATTTTTATTTTTGGGCTCCCCTTCACGCATTAAAGTTCATATACACAAACAGCAAGGATAATTTCATCAAAGGAAAATAATACAGGAGCATAAAGGTTATCTGGAATATCCGAACTTGGCAAAAGCTCTTTATACAGTGACAATAGCTGTTCACAGGCCTTTTCCAGCAGTAAAGAATCACAGCTGTTGTTCTTATTTACAATGGGCATTTATCTCTTGTCTTCATTCAAAACTCTTCAGAATCATATTTAGGCTTTCAGAAATATTCTTGGCTTTCAATGGGGTTTTTGTCTTTCTCCTATTCAGGGTAAACAGATTTACAGAAAGAGCAATCCATGGGAATACTGTCACACACAGCTTCAGGCAAAGGAGAATCTACTTGCATATCTTCTTCCCCTGCAAGTCCTTTCTCCCCACTTGGGCTTCTAACGGAAGAGTTCAGCTTATTGTTTGAAAGGGTATTCAGAAAGTCCCTTACATGCTGCTCTCCTAACCAAGGATTAGCTATGCTCTCTGGAAAACTTCCACTATCTGGAAACAGTTGCTTTAGCTTCTTAATCAGGTTCAAGTCTCTATCTCTGCTTTTGTCTGTCTTCAGAATATCAGCATTAGGAATTGCTTTAACCCACCTTCTGGCATTCAAAGGTCCTGGAGCACTCTGCCCTGCACTTCTCCTTAGCTCATTAGCAACATCTTCTGCAAACCTCTTGCTGGGTTCTGAGTCAGCCACACCTTTCACAAAGGAATTGCTTTCTTTGCTACTAGAGTTAAGTGTCCCGGTGGAATAAAACTTTCCAGCTTTGCCTCCTCTGGGTTTCTTAAAAGCAGTTCTCACTTTTAAACCCTCTGGCTTCAGTGCTTCCTCTGAATAGGATTCCAGCCCTGAGTTTCCTGCTCTTGCTGAATCTTCTGTCCACACTGACCTTTCAGCGTTCTATGAACCTCCTGGCTCTGGACTCTCGGCTTCAGCAGCAACTCCAGCCACAGACTGAACTCTGTGCCTTGGCTTGGAATCTCTGCCTTCCCGGTTGCTGTATCTGCTGCTTCCTTCTTCTCCAACTCTGGTTGCTTCCACTCTGCTCTTTCCTCTGCTCACTTCCTGCTCTTTTGACTTCTGTGATGCAGGTTTAAAAAGGTGCTTTCTAGCTACCACGCCCTGTTCTCTGCACGTGTACTTGCTATCTGGGCTTAAACCTGCCCCCACGTTAAGGTTTGGGCGGGGCTCAACCTCTGCTATAACGTACTTCTCTGGTTTGTTTACAGTTTGAGCTCTATGGAAACCCTGGCTTTCCTCAGTCTTAAAGGTATAGTCCCCATTTTCCTCTATCTCCATCTGTTCAGTATAGCTGACATTGTCACAGATTCCCCCCCTTAAGATATTACGGGATGGACTGATATCATCAGAGCAGCTCGTAATTCTCGCTGGGATGGTGATGCTGCTCTTTTCATCCTGTACTCGAGGGGTTTTCGTGGCCAGGTGTGCGAACACTACCCTCTCATGCCACGGCCTTAATATGTTTACATGGTATACTTGGCGGCACCCACTTCTATTTTCTACCAAATAGGACACAGGGCCTACTTGTTTAACCACTCTAAAGGGCCCTTTCCATTGACTCTCAAACTTCGGTGCAGCCCCTGCCACCCTTACAATTACCTTCTCACCTATGGTGAGTTGGCGAGGCTTTGTATTACGATCATAATACCTTTTCTGTCTCTGCTGACTGGCCTATAGATTCTCCTCAGCCACCTGGGAGGTTCGGGTCAGTATGCCTCTTAAATCCCTCAAAAAATGGGGTACCTCTACGTCTTCTATTCCTGGCTCTACCCACTGTTCACGGAGGATATCTAGAATGCCTCTAGGGGGTCGCCCGTACATCAATTCGTATGGTGAAGTGCCTAGGGACGCTTGTTTTCGCTCCCTAAAGGCGTATAAGATGAAGGGTAGCATGGTGTCCCACTCCGTCATCTTACCATCTAATCCCCGTCTCAGCATTTTCTTTAATGTCTGGTTCTGCCTTTCCACCAGTCCGTTCGACTGGGGATGGTAGGCGGCGGTCTTTACATGCCGTATTCCAAAGGCATCCCATACCTGAGCTAAATATTTGGACAGAAAATTACTGCCCCTATCGGTCAACACCTCACGAGAGAATCCCACCTTGCAAAATAGTTTTATGACTTCGGCCGCTATTGTTTTCGCCGATATGCCCCGTAGGGGAATGGCTCACGGAAACCTTGTGGCCTGGTCTACTACGACCAGCATATACTGAAAGCCGCGGGGCGTTTTTATCAGGGGACCCACAATGTCCATAGCTACGCGGTGAATGGGTTCAGAGATTACGGGTATAGGTAGCAATGATACCTCCTTTGGCTGAACTGACATAACCCTTTGACAGGACGGACAAGACTCACAAAACCTAGCAACTTCTTTAAAGACACCTGGCCAGTAAAAACGAGCTAAAACCTGGTCGAGTGTTCCCTGTGTTCCCTTATGCGCCCCTATGGGGTGATCATGAGCAAGTCTTAAGACTAGCGTCCTAAATGTTGTAGGCACTACTAACTGCTTGCGTTTATTCCCTGTAGCTGGGTCCACACTTTCTCTATACAAAATTCCCCCATCTAGAAGAAACTTTGGCAGGGTATCCCTCCCCTCTTGGGCATACTTAAAAGCCTGCGTAAGAGCGGGATCTGCCTGCTGCTCTCTCGGGAAAGAAGGGAATTTGTCCATTAACTCGGCTGGTTCCCAAGGCAACTCCTGCCCAGCCTGTACCTCGGCTTTACTTTGGGATCAGGTCCACCGCTCTCGGCGCTTCTCGCTTTTATCCTTTTTCCACTGGGATGGTTATTAGGTCCTCGTGGGATGGAAGATCCTCTAACTTTCCCTCCGGAGACTCTTCCTCCCTATCCAGAGACTTCGCCTGGGCTTTTGTGGAGATCATCCCTTCCTTTGGTTGCAGTTCCTGTGCTAGAGCTTTCTGAAACTGTGGCCAGTCCCTTCCTAAGACTAAGTTTTGTGGCAATCTTGGCACTACCGCTACAAGGATCTTTTTTTCTATCCCTAATCCCTTAATGGAAACTCTATACAGTGGATAGGAAGATGCCGCTCCGTGAATACATCTAATTTTCACGGTTTCCTCCGGTTGGCGTGGGATTGCTCTATTCTGGGACTCAATCTGTTGCCACAATTTCCTAGACAACATGCTCTGGTCTGAGCCCGAGTCTAGCAAAGCGTTTGCAACGACACCTTGCACTACTACTGAAAGGAGAAATCCTTCCCTGGCTACTTTTACATTTTCAATCATTAGTGCTGTCTTTACACTACATTCTCTCTGTAAGTGGCATTCACTTCCGCACTTAAAGCATTTCCTCTTTGGAAATTTGTTTCTAAACACAGGCATACATACATTAGCAACATTTTCTCTTGGCCGTTCCCTGCTTTCTGATAGTGCTTGTGTTGCCTTCCTTGAAGCATTGCCTTTTCCTTGAGCAGCTACCTCTGCCTCTAGGAAACGCTCCGTAAGCATGGTTGCTTCTTGGGTATTTTGGCAATTTTGCAGAATCAGGAAGCTACGTATCTCTGGCAGAACTGCGGCCATGAACTGTTCCAAAATGATGTTATCAATTATCGAGTCTACAGTCTTGCCCTCTGGCGCTAACCACTTTATGACCAGACTTCTCACCCTCTGGCATAACGCTCTTGGTGTTTCACCGGGCCTCAACCTTGTGCCTCTTAACAAGCGGTGGTACACCAAGGGAATCAAACCCAACCGGTCCCTGATGGCTCTCTTAAGCTCCTCATAATTGTTAGCGAGAGTGGCTGGCATAGCTCTGTATGCTGCCAAAGCTTCCCCAGTGAGGGAAGTGGCCAACCGCACAGCCCATTAGTCTCTCAGCCAACCAATTATGTGGGCCACCCGGTCGAAGGCTTCCAGGAAGTCATCTATATCGTCCTGGTCTGTTAACTGTCCGAAACCAAATGTCCCACTGGACACTAGTCCAGGTGTTCCTGCAGAAAGCAGTCCTATTAAACCTGGTGGAGTCGTGGTCGGTCCAGGCTCTTTCTTCAGGCTTGTCATCACCGCTTCCATTAGCTTTAACAGCGGTTTTTGTTGGGCCTCTGCCTGTCGAACTGATGTGCCATCCACTTAAAGACGTCCTG
Organism: Ichthyophis bannanicus; assembly: GCA_033557465.1. Classification (NCBI taxonomy): domain Eukaryota; kingdom Metazoa; phylum Chordata; class Amphibia; order Gymnophiona; family Ichthyophiidae; genus Ichthyophis; species Ichthyophis bannanicus. The sequence continues at coordinate 175,409,894 of CM066031.1, forward strand.
GGCCTCCATGGTCATCCTGTTCTGCAAAGACAAAAACAACAGGAAAACACGACCCAAGTGCAATATCACACCACTCAAGACAGTAGCCTCTTTCCTGTTCCCAAGGTCACAGCACTATACTCTGCACTAGTATCCTCGAATAACCCCCAATAAGGTATGGGTTACCTGATACCAGCGTAGCTTCGAGCTCTACACAAGAGAAGGTCTCTGCAGACGACTCTGGAACTCCGCCTCAGCTCTGAGGTGCTCCTCTGCACGATTCTGCAGCAGCTTGTCTCCAGTATAGCTCCTAGATGTGGTAATCCTTCTGTGCATGCGTATAGCGAGGGACAAATCCGTACTACTACGCTATCTGTCGCACTCCTCCTGCTGGCCAAGCCTATAAGCAGGAGGGGTGGCCTTGTTTGCCCTTAAGTATAGAGTCACTTGGTTCTCCCTCCCTCAAGGAATTCTGGGAGCTGTAGTTTCTCTGTATTACTTGCAGACAAAGTAGTTGTCACCACACGGTTTTGTTTAAGGCAAAAACAGAACATTTTTATTTTTGGGCTCCCCTTCATGCATTAAAGTTTATATACACAAACAGCAAGGATAATTTCTCCAAAGGAAAATAATACAGGAGCATAAAGGTTATCTGGAATATCCGAACTTGGCAAAAGCTCTTTATACAGTGACAATAGCTGTTCACAGGCCTTTTCCAGCAGTAAAGAATCACAGCTGTTGTTCTTATTTTCAATGGGCATTTATCTCTTGTCTTCATTCAAAACTCTTCAGAATCATATTTAGGCTTTCAGAAATATTCTTGGCTTTCAATGGGTTTTTTGTCTTTCTCCTATTCAGGGTAAACAGATTTACAGAAAGAGCAATCCATGGGAATTTATTTTATTTTATTTATTTATTTAGTAAACACTTATATACCGCTACTTCCAGCGATCAGAAGCGGTTCGATTATAATTTTGGGATTTGTCACAAAATCAAGACAGAAAATATGGGGCATAGATAGCGAGAATAGGGGTATTACACAGCACACATAGTAGGGCCTACATATAGACCTTAATGAACTATCATACATTTACAAAAGAGATTATCCTTCATCTATTTACATTTTTACATACAGCTATTCAATTCATTTTTATCTTCTTGGATTTACATCTGGTCATAGTGACAATTGAACAGATGCATTTTTAATTTTTTCCTGAAGTCGACTAAGTCTTTAATTTATTTATTTATTTATTTATTTATTTAACAGGTTTTCTATACCGCCTTTTCCTTAAATCAAAGCGGTTACCAGACACAAGAAGGGAGAACAGAGACAGGGGGGCATACACTGACTAAACTAAAGAGTGAAGGTAAAATTGGGATACGCAACATCAAGGAACCGTTACAGTAAAACAAGTTATATGCAGGCTATAATAATAGAGACTGTTAGATGTCTGTGCCATAGTACTCAGTGAAGAGTACAAATTTCAGTTGTTTTCTGAACTCCTTTAAATCATCCATGGATCGCACATCGGGAGGGAGAGAGTTCCATATAAGTGGGGCCGATAAGGAAATTGCCCTTTGTGTAGTACATTTACACGCTTTTCTGAAACTACTTGGGGTGCTGAGGGTGTTTGATGTAGTTATTCGTCTTGGCCTGTTGTTATTCTGGAGTAAGAGGTTATGAAGGCTAAAAGCAGAGCATTTATGTCTGATCTTGAATATATTAATTATTATCTTGTATTTGACGCGCTGGCTTATTGGAAGCCAGTGGAGCTCTTTGAGAGTAGGGGTAATGTGATCTTGAGATGCTGAGCCAGCAATAATTCTGGCTGCCGTGTTCTGAGCCATCTGAAGAGGTTTAAGTGAGTGTTTTGAAAGACCGTAGTAGATAGGATTACAAAAGTCCAGAATAGGAGTTATTAAGGCTTGGCAGACAGACCGGAAGTGGTCATATGAGAGTAAGGGCTTGAGGCGTCTAATCACTTTCATTCTGTAGTATGCAGACCTCACAGTTTTTCTGATGTGTGACTGGAGGGTTAGACCTTTATCGAGGGTAATTCCAAGATATCTAACTTCATCCTTAACTGGTATTGTAATGTTGTTGTATTTAATGAAAGGTGGGGGGTTGAAGTCGGTGTTTCGAGTGACAATAAGCGCCTCTGTTTTATTGTAGTTTAAGGCAAGGTTATTGCATGTGAGCCAGGAAGACATGTTGTCAAGGCAATTTGTGATCTTGCTGTAGTCGGGGTTAATGAGATCAATCGGTGTATAAATCATGATGTCATCTGCATAAATCGTATAACTTATTTGATGGGCTGCCATAATTTGACAAATTGGCTGAATAAAAATGTTGAATAGAAGGGAAGAAAGCGCAGATCCCTGAGGTACTCCTTGCTTGATATTTGTAGGCTGTGAAGTGTTGTTTCCAATTTTAACCTGAAACTGCCTGTTTGTTAAATAAGAGTTAAACCAACTAAGGACAGTACCAGAGATACCGATACTTTCCAATCTTGATAGGAGGATAGTGTGGTCAACTGTGTCGAAAGCCGCTGAAATATCTAAGAAGATCAATAAAGATCCTTGCCTGTAATTGTCTATGGTCTGGGTGATATCATTGAACAGATATAGCAGCAGTGTTTCAACTCCATGGTTGGGGCGAAAGCCATGTTGATGTAGATCGAGTGGGGCATGGTCGTCAACATGGTCTTGGAGTTGTAGCTGTACTGCTTTTTCTATTACTTTGGCTAGGAATGGTATGCTAGAGATTGGCCTATAAGCCGCTGGATTGTTCTTATCCAGGTTTGTTTTTTTGAGGATAGGCCTTATTGAGGCTAGTTTAAGTTGTTCGGGTATTATTCCTTGAGATAGGGATATGGATACGATATTGTGTATATAACTGAGGAAGTTATGCTTGGTTGCTTTGAGCCATTGAACTGGGCAAGGATCAGTAGGGGCAGTGCTAGTATTGAGAGCAGAGATGATATCCGAAATCTGTTTGGTTGAAGGAGTGTGGAAACTGTCCCAACTTGTTGTTATTGTTGTTGTTGTTGTGATGGAGCTGTAGGTTTCGGTATGTATTTGAGTCGGTATGTGACCTATTTTCTCATGGAGAAAGTTTGCAAAGGTTTGAGGGTTAATTGCTCTCAGCTCGTGTGGTAGGTGGTTCCATAAAGTGGGGGCAGAGAAGGAGAACGCTCTGCGGCTAGTACTGACTTTTACATGCCTGATGCTGTTTGGAACTATTAGTGTGTCTGAGCTGATGGTTCTCCTGCATCTGGTGGTAGGTTGCATGGAGATCAGGGTGGAGAGGAATGAAGGGGCCAGGTTGTGAATTAGCTTGAATGTCGTTACCAATGTTTTGTATTGAATCCTGGCAGCGACTGGGAGCCAGTGCAGTTACATCAATACAGGCAGGGCCGGATTTACCTTGAGTGAGGCCCTATGCCAACAAAAATTGTGGGCCCCCAGCAGGGGCGGCCCAAGGGGTGTGTGGGCCTCATTTGCATAAGGGGCCTCATTTGCATAAATATTTGCATAATGTTACCATATACTAACTTTTAGTAAACGTGCCTCTTAATGAGTGTATGGATAAAGAAAGACTAAAAGATTTCTATATTACTATAATCCAGTGCCAACTGCCAGACACATTAGGAACTACTACAAACACTGCCCATTTAGAACCCATAGCAAACCCGCCGTATCCTAACAGCACTACCAGGACTCACAAAGCACCATACTCTACCAATCAAAAGGCAACACTGCAAATATTAAACCAATACATTTCAGAGAACAACAATACATGACCTACTGGGGAAAGAGAACAAGTGGCAATGTCAAATAGGAATTATATAAACAGAACACCTCAGCTCAGTTACACATGCAGAACATAGACCATCACCAAACAAGTAATCACATTTTAGAAACAGGAAGACAATAATTAAACTGGGAATCCCAAAAGCCAAACTTGGAATGTACAACACTGTAGAAATAAAACTATACATTAATTTGCTCTTGTACTAAACAAAGCGCAGACGTTAATGATGCACATTTACCAGAGCTGACATATTCCAATTAATAAATTCAAAATAAAGAGATATTTTTCTACCTTTTGTGCATTTTTTTCAGCTGCAATTGCTCCAGCCACTTTCTTCTGGTTTCTTCATGTCTTCTGCTAACTCTCCATCGTCTGCTGTCCATTTGTCCTTTCTTCTCTCTTCTAGTTTTTTTCCATTCTCTCTCTACATCTGCTTTAACATACTAATCTTTCTCCTTTTGCTCTTTCCTCATTCCTATTTCATCCACTCAAATTTTACCCCTCCATCCTCAATCCCCACTTACTCTCCCAATACCCGGCCAATTGTAGATTTTTTTATCCCTCCCACACAAAATATTTTTCCCTTCTCCATTTTACTCTTCCAGCCCCATCCCATTCTAATCCTCCCCCAACATCAGCTCCCTTCTAGTTCCAGCCTCACCCAGCATCCATTCCCTTCTAGTCCCTGCATCAGCCCATTTCCAGTCCTAGCCACCCATCAGCCCATTTCCAGTCCTAGCAACCCCCCAACCCAATACCAGTCCTAACCCCCCATCACCCCATTTTCAGTTTAAGCCCCCCCTATAACCCATTACCAGTCCTAACCCCCCATCAGCCCACTTCCAGTCCTAACCCCATCAACCCATTTCCAGTCAGCCCCCCATAGCCCATTGCCAGTCCTAACCCCCCCCATCAGCCCATCAGCCCACAGCCCATTACCAGTCCTAACCCCATCAGCCCACCTCCAGTCTTAACCCCCCCCAGCCCATTTCCAGTCCTAACCCCCCCCCATAGCCCATTACCAGACAGCCCCCATCAGCCCACAGCCCATTACCAGTCTTAACCCCCCCCAAAGCCCATTACCAGTTCTAAACCCCCCCAACAGCCCATTATCAGTCCTAACCCCATCAGCCCACCTCCAGTCTTAACCCCCCAGCCCATTTCCAGTCCTAGCCCCCCCATAGCCCATTACCAGACAGCCCCCATCAGCCCACAGCCCATTACCAGTCTAAACCCCCCAAAACCCATTACCAGTTCTAAACCCTCCCCCAACAGCCCATTACCAGTCCTAACCCCATCAGCCCACCTCCAGTCTTAACCCCCCCCAGCCCATTTCCAGTCCTAGCCCCCCCCCATAGCCCATTACCAGACAGCCCCCAACAGCCCACAGCCCATTACCAGTCTTAACCCCCCAAAGCCCATTACCAGTTCTAACCCCCCCCAACAGCCCACAGCCCATTACCAGTCCTAACCTCATCAGCCCACCTCCAGCCTTAATCCCCCCAACCCATTTCCAGTCCCAGTCCCAGCCCATTTCCAGTCCCAGTCCCAACCCATTTCCAGCCCCAGTCCCAGCCCCCCCAATTACCAGTCCTACCCCCTCCCCCTCCCCCGGCCTAAAGTAAAATTTAATTAAAAAAAAAAAACCTGCTGCTGGCTGCCGCCGCGGGGCCCCCCCTGCTGCCGCGGCAGCACGGCCTGACCCGCGGGGGCCCCCTCTGTAAGCACGGTCCCTCCCTCCGTGCCTCCGTGTCTCCCTCCGTGCAGGCTGTGAGAGACGCGAAGGCAGACTGTCTCCTTCGCGTCTCTGTTAAGCCCGCAGGGGCTGATGGGAAATTTCCCATCAGCCCCTGCGGGCTTAACAGAGACGGGAAGGCAGAAGGAGACAGTCTGCCTTCGCGTCTCTAACAGCCTGCACGGAGGGAGACACGGAGGCACGGAGGGAGGGACCGAGCTTACAGAGGGGGCCCCCGCGGGTCAGTCCATGCTGCCGCGGCAGCAGAGGGGGCCCCGCGGCGGCAGCCAGCAGGTTTTTTTTTATTTTATTTAAAAAAAAAAGCCTAACTAGTTCAATTTTTGTGGGCCCTTTGCAGCTGTGGGCCCTACGCCATGGCGTACATGGCGTATAGCTAAATCCGGCCCTGAATACAGGTGTGATATGTTCAGTGACGCTTGTTCTCATGATGATCCTAGCTGCTACGTGTTGTGCCAGTTGTAATATGTTGGTCGCTTTCTTTGGTAGACCCTGTAAGATGGCGTTGCAGTAGTCGAGGTGAGGCATGATGAGCGCTTGAGCAACTGATCGGAAGTCACATGGATCTAGTACATTCCGTAGGGGTCGTAGTACTCTAAGCTTGTGAAAGATGGCTTTGTTGGTGTTGCTGAGGTGTTTTTCCATTTTCAGTTTGCTGTCGATTGTGACTCCTAGATATCTAATTTCATTCTTAGTGTTGTAGGTATTGTTGCACAATGTGATTGTTGGAGGTGGTTCGAAGTCAGTTGTACTGGACATAAACATTACTTCAGTCTTCTTATGATTAATCGACATGTTGTTTTGTTTTAGCCATCCCAACATCTCTTCCATGCAGGTTTCAAGCTGAGCGTAATTCGGGTCAACGGTCTCTAGTTGTGTGTACAGCATGATATCGTCTGCGTATATGTGGTAGTTGATGCCATATTTCCTGAATATTTCACTGAGTGGTTGCATGTAAATGTTAAAAAGTAGTGCCGAGAGTGCCGAACCCTGTGGTATGCCTTGAGTTTGAGTGAAGGCTTCGGCTTTTTCTCCATTGAATTGGACCTGTGGCTTTCTGTCCGTTATGTAGGAGGAGAACCATTTCAAGGTGGCCCCTAAGATTCCAATTGATGCCAGCTTGTTAAGCTTGTCACACACAGCTTCAGGCAAAGGAGAATCTACTTGCATATCTTCTTCCCCTGCAAGTCCTTTCTCCCCACTTGGGCTTCTAACGGAAGAGTTCAGCTTATTGTTTGAAAGGGTATTCAGAAAGTCCCTTACATGCTGCTCTCCTAACCAAGGATTAGCTATGCTCTCTGGAAAACTTCCACTATCTGGAAACAGTTGCTTTAGCTTCTTAATCAGGTTCAAGTCTCTATCTCTGCTTTTGTCTGTCTTCAGAATATCAGCATTAGGAATTGCTTTCACCCACCTTCTGGCATTCAAAGGTCCTGGAGCACTCTGCCCTGCACTTCTCCTTAGCTCATTAGCAACGTCTTCTGCAAACCTCTTGCTGGGCTCTGAGTCAGCCACACCTTCCACAAAGGAATTGCTTTCTTTGCTACTAGAGTTAAGTGTCCCAGTGGAATAAAACTTTCCAGCTTTGCCTCCTCTGGGTTTCTTAAAAGCAGTTCTCACTTTTAAACCCTCTGGATTCAGTGCTTCCTCTGAATAGGATTCCAGCCCTGAGTTTCCTGCTCTTGCTGAGCCTTCTGTCCACACTGACCTTTCAGCGTTCTCTGAACCTCCTGGCTCTGGACTCTCGGCTTCAGCAGCAACTCCAGCCACAGACTGAACTCTGTGCCTTGGCTTGCAATCTCTGCCTTCCCGGTTACTGTATCTGCTGATTCCTTCTTCTCCAACTCTGGTTGCTTCCACTCTGCTCTTTCCTCTGCTCACTTCCTGCCCTTTTGACTTCTGTGACGCAGGTTTAAAAAGGTGCTTTCTAGCTACCATGCCCTGTTCTCTGCACGTGTACTTGCTATCTGGGCTTAAACCTGCCCCCACGTTAAGGTTTGGGCAGGGCTCAACCTCTGCTACAACATACTTCTCTGGTTTGTTTACAGTTTGAGCTCTATGGAAACCCTGGCTTTCCTCAGTCTTAAAGGTATAGTCCCCATTTTCCTCTATCTCCATCTGTTCAGTATAGCTGACATTGTCACAGTACTCAGAATAAGAAAATTTGGCGTAAGTTAATAGATCTGAGAGGCATATTAGCAGCTTTGGAAACGGCAGAAATTGCCTCACATATGCAGAGAACGAAGCATAACTTTTATGGACATGGTAACAAAGCTGGTAAGTTGCTTCTATGGCAATTAAAGCGACAGAGGCTGAAAAAGAAAATTTCTGCCATTGTGGATGATTCAGGCAACCTACTTAAGAAATCTACAGAGATGGCTGATTGTTTGGCTAAATTTTATAAGGCTCTATACACATCGCAGTTTTCGGTTGATACACAGGTTTTGAATTGCTGGTTGACGGAGTCTAATCTTCCTCATATTTCGGAAGATGCCTATAAATCCTTAGACAGACCAATTCAATTAGCGGAGGTGCAAGAGGCAATTCATAAGTTGAAGAATGCTAAGGCCTCGGGACCAGATTTGTTTCCGGCAGAATTGTACACGGTTCTCTCGGACCAATTTGCGGCCATCTTAGTTAAGGTCTTTAATGAGATATTAATCCACCGAAAATTACCACAATCTATGTATCAGGCTTCTTTATAGTGATTCCTAAAGAAGGTAAAGACTCAACCCTTTGTAATAATTACAGACCTATATCTTTACTAAATGTAGATTATAAAATTTTGACAAAAATCTTTGCGATGAGATTGGATTCCAACATTCAGGAGATTGTACACCCGGACCAGAAAGGCTTTATTAAAGGTAGATATGGTTTTGAGAATGTTCGGCGGCTCATTAATATTTTAATGGGGTTGAAGAAAAGGAAGGGACAGTATGCGGTGTTATCTTTAGACGCGGAAAAGGCTTTTGATAGGGTTGAGTGGCCTTATTTATTCGCAACATTGTTTCATTTTGGGTTTGGCCCTAATTTTCGGGGGTGGATGGAGGCTTTATACAGGGTACCGAGTGCTGTACTTCAGGTTAATGGATTTCACTCATTCCCTTTTACATTGGGCAGAGGGACAAGACAAAGTTGTCCTCTCTCCCCATTACTTTTTGCTCTTGCTCTTGAGCCTCTAGCAATTCGGTTGCGAGCCCAGGCGTAAGATCTTGGCATTAAATTAGGGCATCAAAATCACATTGTTTCCTTATATGCTGATGATACACTGATTTTTCTCAGAGACCCTGATCGTACCATACCTATAATTGTGCACTTATTTCATAAGTTCTCTTTTATGTCAGGTTTTAAGGTCAACTTCAATAAATCAGTCTTGTTACCATGTTACCAAGAAAAGAGAGAGGATAGAGTTTCGTCTGCTGATTTTTTCCCCCTAGTTTCTCAGTTCAGATATTTAGGAGCTAATATACCTGTAAAATTGGAAGACCGATATGTTTTCAATTACCCACCTTTGTTGAAGAAGGTGAGGGAGGAGCTTCTACAGTGGTCTTCTTTGACGGTTTCCTGGTTGGGTAGAATAAATGTGATCAAGATGATGGTCTTACCGAAGTTTTTATTTCTTTTTCAACAATTGCCTATATCCGTTCCTAGGAGTTTTTTTGTAGAATTAAGACAGTTGTTGGCCAAATTTATCTGGCAGGATAAACGTCCGCGGATTAATTGGCAGACAATGGTCTGTCCGAAGTCTTTGGGGGGTTTGGGTATTCCCAATTTTGAATTATACTATCATTGTTCTTGCCTTCGCATTCTCCATTTTTGGACGCTTCATCAAAACTCTTCTTGGGCTCAAGCCGAAGCTGCCTGGCTTACTCCTATTCCTTTATTAGCGATACCGTTTTGGAGGGACGTATTGAACATCAATTATTCTCACATCATGTACTTTTGGAACCTGTGTGGCGGAGTTGGGGTAAAATGAGTAAATTATCATTATTGCCTTCAAAATTGTCTCCTTTTACAGTGGTAGGGTCCCTTCCCTTCTTTGGGTTTGTTGGGGAAGGCCTTCGTTCCTTTAGGGCTCAGATTAGTGTTTCCTCCATGTTTGAAAATTTCAAATTTCTGTCCCAACAACGATTGGAAATGCTTTTTGGTCGTGCAGTGTCAGATTTTCAGTATTTCCAATTTAGGCATTGTTTTTCGGAATTGAAGTATCTTACTGCTGGAACTAGACCTCCGAGACAATGGGAAACTATTCTTTTTAATGGTTCCCGCTCAAAGGCTCTTTTAGCCAGACTTTATAGAGCTCTGTCCTTGGATGTCGCTACTTCTTACTCCCCTCCTTCTTTTCTAAAGCACTGGGAGAGGGATTTGGCGGATAAAACGGAGGAGTTTTGGACTGAAACTAGTTCTTATTCGCATAAGTGCTCTATTTCTTTATCGCTTGTGAACACACAACTGCGTATTTTATTTAGAATGGCTATTACACCTTAGAAATGGTTTCGGTGGGGCAGGGCAGATGATCCTCTGTGTTGGCATTTATCTGCACATGTGGTGGGATTGTAAATATATTCAGTCCTTTTGGCAGCCAGTTCTCAATCAAATCGCCAATAAACTGGGGGTGGTGCTCCCTTGTTGGCCAGAGCTTTGTCTTTTGGGTTACCTCCCAGAATTGGATTTACTGTATGACAAGGGTCGATTGGTAAATTGTTTACTATTAGCAGCTCGCTCGATTATTGGGCGCTTTTGGAAGCGCTCGATGGCTCCTACCATGTCTGAATGGTGGATAAAGATTTGGGATATGTATAGGATGGAAAAACTAACAGCTATCCTTAGGGACCGAACAGATAGTGTGGCACAACTTTGGGCGATGTTTTTGCCTCTTGGTGGGGGTTGTTCTCCCTAGTTTTTCCGTTGTATAATGTTATTTGGCATAAGCCAGAATTTGGTACATACTGCCACTCCTTATTGTGCTAGGTCTGTGTTTCTGTTTACCCTGGAATCTTGTATGAGAAGAGGAAGATCTTCAAGGTTGAGCTGGGGAGGGGAGTGGTGGGGGAAAGGGGGTGGGTGGGAGGTGCAGTGGGGAAAGATGAGGTGGGTTAGGGGATTAGGATCAGATGCTTTTCTTTTGATTATCGTAGGCTTCCTGCCTATTTTAGGTACTGAAATGTCGTACTGCCTGTATTTCTGATTAATTATATTACAGGGGGGGGGGGTGTTATATCTGTTTATCTGTTTATGTGGCTTTTGATATAGCAGTTAGCTAGGGTAGTGAGGAAGTTGGACATTTGTGTATAAAGTGAAATGCCAGTATAAATATACTAATGAGGACGTGATTAAGCACTGTCTGTGCAGTGTTGTTTCCGTCTGCCTTTTCTCTCTTATCTTCTTTCTTATCTTTTTTCTTTATCTTTCTCTCTTTGTTGAGGTTCGGGTCATGTTTTACTATGTGATGTTGACTCTGGATGCCTGCTATGTACTCACCGAATTAACTAGCTCTATTGGTCATATGTCTGATTATTATTGATTAGTAATATAATTCTGGGGTTTGGCCTCTTGGTTAATTTATGTTGGCGACATGTTGCTCTTAGGTTGGGTGGTGGGGGAAGCCGTAGGAGTTAGTCTGATATTGTATTGTTTTGTGGTAAGTATTTCCTTATATCTGAATAATAAAAATTGTTAAACAAGAAAAGCACCTCCGGTGTGGCGTCCTGTCTGCTGCTGCCTCCCTGCTAGTGCTGTTTTGTCTGCTGCCTGCAATTCCCTGCCTGCTGTCCATTGTTGTCTCACCCGATCCTCTGCTCTCTCCCAGGTACCTCCTCCTGAAGCCACCTGATTGGTCCTCACCCTCAGAGCACCGGAAGAGACGCGGACGTGTTTCACGTGCCCGCGCCTCCTTTGTGGAGCCAACATCTTGCTTAAAAGCACCTCCGGTGCGGCGTCCTGTCTGCTGCTGCCTCCCTGCTAGTGCTGTTTTGTCTGCTGCCTGCAATTCCCTGCCTGCTGTCCACTGTTGTCTCAACCGATCCTCTGCTCTCTCCCAGGTACCTCCTCCTGAAGCCACCTGATTGGTCCTCACCCTCAGAGCACCGGAAGTGACGCGGACGCGTTTCACGCACCCTCGCCTCCTTTGTGGAGCCAACATCTTGCTTAAAAGCACCTCCAGTGCGGCATACCGCGCCGCAGAGGTGTGTGCCGTGGTCGCGCGCTGAAGGTGCATGCCCAAGGAACAGGACTTGCTCCTTGGGTGAGCTCCTTGGGGCGAATCCGGGGGCGGGAGCACGGAGTCCCCTCAGGTGGCAAAATCTTCTATAGCACCTGTCCTTAAACGCTCCTCGTCTCCCTCTCACCCTCCCACTACTGGCATTCCAGACTCCTGGGTCTCCTCTTCTAAGCACTGTGGTAAGTCATATCTCTTTTCCAATTTTGCACTTTCTCTTCCCTACACAATCTGGTTTCTCCTTATTATGTCTTTCATTCCAGTACACTGGAGCTGGCGTCCCACCTCCTCCATCGCATCTGTTTCTTCAGACTCACTTTCTCGTAATTTCTCCAAGTTGGTTCCCTGTTCTTGGTATCCTCCTGTCTTGCCTTCCCCCCAGTTCCTTCTGCTTCTCCAGCTCGCTCTCTTAAACTGTCGCGCTCTCCGTTCTAAAACTGTTCTAGTCCATGATTTCCTCTCTCAGCACGCCTTCGATGCTTTCTTCCTTACTGAAACTTGGTTAAGGGATGGTGAGGAGCCACTCCTAAACCACTGCTTGCCTCCAGGCTATTCTGCTCTGTCCACCACTTGCCGGGGCAGCAGCGGCGGAGGGGTCACAGTTTTATATCGCTCTTCCCTCCCTTTCCAGGAGCTTTCTTCCCCTGCACTGCATTACCCTGAGTCTCTGCTTCTTCGTCTGGGTTCCTCTCCCTCGCTTTATTTTCTCCTTGTCAATGTTCCATCCTCTTTGTCTCCCCAGTTATGGGATAACCTCCTCGCCACCATATCTGAAGCCACTTTCCTTTATCCCCATCTCTTGATTTTAGGTGATTTCAATATCCACGTCGACTCGCCCTCTACTCCCCGGGCTCGTAATTTTCTGACCCTCTTGTCTGATCTCTCTCTTGTCCAATCTGTTTCTTTTCACGCTCATTCTACTGGGCACTCCCTGGACCTACTTATCTCCCCTGGATCCTCCCCTTTCCCCTCTTCTTCCCTTTCCTCCCTTCCCCTTCCATGGACCGACCATTCCTGTCTCCTTTTCTCCCTCCCCTGTCCCTCCACTACCCTGACCCCCCCCCCCCTCAATTCTCTTTCCCCTTCCACCCTGTCTTGTCATATTACTGTCAACACTCTCCATCAGTTTCCTTCATCGGATACTCTGTTCCCTCCAGACTTTCATCTCCTTTCACCTGACTCCCAGGCATGCACTTGGAATACGACTCTCTCCTCTGCCCTCGACACCATTGCTTCCCTCCATCCCCCTCGTCTTCCCCACCGATCTACCCGTCACCCTTGGTTTCGCTCTGGGCTTTTTCTCTACTGTAGGTACCTCTGCCAAGCCAAGCGTCTATGGCGAAAACGTCCAAACTCTTCCACCCTATCCCACTTCCACTCATCCCATCGCCACTATCGTTCTCTTCTTCACTCTGCTAAACAGAACTACTTTTCTAACCTCATCACCTCCTCTTCAAACTCTTCTCGCCAACTATATTCCATCCTCTGCTCTCTTCCCGCCCCTCATTCCTCCCCCACCCCCCATCTTCCCTTTCTACCCCAGATCCTTCCTCCCTGGCCTCTTACTTTGTTTCCAAAGTCCAGTCTCTTCGTCTCTCATTTCCCTCCTGCCCTCCCCCTCTTTCCCCGCCCTCCCCCTCTTTCCCCCCCTCCCTCCCTGGTAGCACCCCATCCCCCATTTCCCCCCCCCCCTTCTTCTCTCTTCACCCTCCCCTCTCTCTCGCATCACTGGTCCACTTTTGAGCCCATTACTCCCACTGCTCTCTCCAAGGTTTTCTCATCTACCCGTAAAACCTCCTGCCCTGCAGATCCTATTCCTTCCTCCTGGTTGCTGGAATCCTCCCTTGCTCTGTCCCCCTTTATTCTTTCCATATTTAACTCTAGTCTGTCATCTGGTATCTTTCCCACCTCTTGGAAGCACACCTATGTCCACCCTATTCTTAAGAAAGGTCCCCTAGACCCCCACCTCTCCCTCCAGCTGGCGTCCCATCTCTAATCTTCCCTTCCTCTCTAAACTTTTGGAAAAACTGGTTTTCTCTCTGCTCTCTCTTCTCATTTTGAGGTTTCTCTTACCCTCTATCCCCAGCAATCAGGCTTCCGCCCAGGTCATAGCACAGAATCTGTCCTCCTTTCTCTTCTCAATGATCTTCACACTGCTCACGACCGTGGTTTGCTCTCTCTTGCTGTTTCCCTGGATCCTTCTGCTGCCTTCGACCTGGTTGATCATCGCACTCTCCTATCTCGCCTTCAGGATGCCAGCCTCTCCGGTTTGGTTCTTCATTGGTTTCACTCCTTTCTGTCCGGCTGCACTTTCTCAGTTCAAACTGGATTAGGGTCCTCATCTCCCACTCCTCTTCCCTGTGGTGTTCCTCAAGGTTCTGTCCTTGCTCCGCTTCTCTTTAATGTATTCCTAGCTCCCCTTGCTCTTCTCATTCAGCAACACGGTGTTTCTGCGTATTACTATGCTGATGATATCTTCCTTCTTTACCACACTGACTCTGCTGCACCAGATATCACTACTTTCAATACTTGTCTTTCCTCTGTTGCTTCTTGGCTCTCTTCCAATTTCCTTCACATCAATCTCTCTAAAACCTCCGCTATCTGGTTCACTTTTGGTAACCCCCCTCCTCCCCTAACCCCTCTGTTCTTTTCCTCACCCATCCCCACTGTCTCCTCCTTACGGTATTTGGGCGTAATCCTTGACTCTTCTCTTTCTTTCAAAGAACACGTCTCCTCAGTCATTCAACGCTCATTTTTCACTTTAAAACAACTTCGTGCCGCACGTTCTTTTCTCACCTCCTCCTCTATGACCACCCTCATTATATCCCTTGTCATGTCTCGTCTCGACTACTGCAATGTCTGTCTTGCCGGCGTCCCCCAATCCCAAATTCTTCGTCTCCAATGTCTTCAAAATACTGCCGTTCATGTTCTAACTCATGCTTCACGCTTTGACCATGTCACTCTCCTTCTAATTCACCTCCACTGGCTTCCCATTGTCTTTCGTATTCAGTTTAAAGTTCTTATCTTTGTGCACAGGGTGATCTACTCTGGTATTCCCCTGTATCTCGCCGTCCAGGTCCATCTCCATACCCCGCACCGATCCCTTCGCTCTATTCACGCTAACCGTATGTTTCTTCCCCCCTACCCCCCTTCCCAAGCTCACCTGGAATCCACTCGGTCCTCAGCCTTCTTCTTCCTTAGTCCCAGACTCTGGAACTCACTCCCCCACTCACTCCGCTTAGAAACCTCCTATATGTCCTTCAAAGCTAAACTGAAAACTTATCTTTTTTGGCTCCACCTTCAATCTCCCCTTCCCCGCCTCACCCCCTCCCTTCCACCGCGTTAGTGTGTTAGCTTCCTATCCCCTCTCCCCCACCGTTTCGCTAGTTGTTCATGCTCTCCTATCCCTTCCTCCCCCCCTCTGTTATCCCCCCTTTTGCGATGTCAATTGTGTTTCCCTCCCCCCCCTTGTTATCCACTTTTGCCCCCCTACTATCTCTGATCCTAACCCTTTTATCTTTTAAAGATTTTATGGTGTTCCTTTTCCTTTTCGCAGCTTTTTTTTAATGTATGTGAACCGCCCAGATGCTAATCATTTATGGGTGGTATATAAAGTTTTAATAAACATAAACATACTACCCTATGGCCATGAGTGTACAGATCCCTGAATGTATATGCAGCACCCAATCTAAGCAATGAGGTAAAACACAGATAAGCATATCATAAAATGGTCCTTGTCATGTGTGTGGCGCATTGTCACAAGAGACACAGGATGAACTACACATGTGACTGTGTAAGCTGCAGACAAATCAATGAGTAACAAGCTGTATTGGGAAACAAAATGTTAACATGGTTTGTGAACCAGCCAAGCATGAAAAGCATGGTACAGTACTCAATATAAACATCATCCAATGTTATTGTGTCACAACACATTCATGTACACAAATATGCACAATGTAAATCTCCTAATGTCACAGAGACATCCTGTGTGCAGAGTATCACACCTGGCTATGGGAAACAGAGATGACACATGTAGGTGTGGTGCAACTTGTGGGGATGTGTGACAACTTGTCATGGCCAAAATGGCCAATGCAAGGGTGACAAGGAAATAACACACCCCCTATGCAATGTGCCGTTGCTGCAATACACCCATTTTGATGTTGTTTCCTGCCAAAACATTTGTCAGTCATGGAGCCATGGCAGCGACATGGTAAAATAAGCAACATGGAAATGACAGTCAGGAATGGCAGACTGCAGTTGTCATTGCTGGTGCTGTTTGATTCCTCGCTGCAAATAGTCTGTTTCCCTGGCTGTAATGGTGTGTGGAGCGTCAGAGCTATCTCCAAGTCAGAGTCTATAGCCATGGGTGTTGACAGTGAGGTGTGAGGTTTGCCGATAATGAAGACAGATTCCATACCGAGTGACTGTGACAACAAGGGTATGCCAAGGAGCCACATGATACAAGCAGTGGACTGTATCACCAGACCAGTGTGCACTGCATCCACCAATCAGCCAATTGGATAGCAATGTCCAGCATTGGCATGTGTTCCATAACATAAACTCCGTTACTGTATGCCACCCCTTCTCAGGCAGCATCGTCTATTGTTAATGTCTCAGCCAACCTGTGGGTGGTGGTGACTGCAGATGCACTGTTGGGGCCTTCCACTGTGGGTGGTCCATGCTCCCCGAAAAACATAAACGAAAGGTAGGTATGTCTTTCAGCATATATCATGAGTTACCATTCCAGTGCCTGCACAGTATATGTCAATGTGGAAAATGATCAACATTAAACCAACACATTGCCAAAACACAGCTACCATGGAAGGTGTAGGACAGTCAAAATGATTAGTACACATTATGTTCACATCTGCTCTGCCACATAGGCATGTCCATGACTATGTGATACATGTGTGGCACAATTCCCCATCATGTTCAACAATGCAACATGACAATGACATCTCAATGTACTCTGAGTAACAAACCTGCTAATGACATACAAGATGTATTATGCTGTTAGGCAAACATTTTCCAATGTGGAGGACATCTGATGTGTGGTGAATGTGCTGCACAGGGGCTGCCTGGAAATGCCACTGCGTGCAACCAGTCAATCCTGATCCAGAGATGTTGGTCACAGAGTGTGAGATTCGTCAGTGTGGATGTCAAAAGAGCATTGCCTGTTGTCCAAAGTAGGCCGACATGTGACAGATGTTAATGAAGTAACATTTTGATTTGCCCTGGACAAAATGTATAACAGTGACTAGAAGAAACACAAGGCATGACATGATCAAAGCAGTCACAGGGAGGCATCTGAAAGCTAGCAGGATTACTGCTGTCATGTGTACAGGGCCTTTCACACCTCAGACCATAGTGAACATATGTCTGCACAGAGTATCTGTATAATGCAAAATGCTCTGCAGACATACTACAACATACAACATACGTGCACCTGGTACTAGGTTCCCTGTCTGGGTCCAAGATGAGGCCAATAGAAGCAATGCCATGAGCCTATCCAAGGGCACAGTCATGTAGACTATTTGAACAATGGTAAGAAATAGTTACATGCAATGTGTAACACCCCCACCCCTATCACATTTGTACACTCAGCATCATGGTTGGGAATGTCAGCAACACTATGGTGTCTAATTACCACTTGCTGAAATCCATATGGCGACATAAATGGTGACTCACAGACATGGGGTATATGCAAGATAGGTTTGCGGCAATGTATGTAGGAATATGAGGGAACAGCACCCATGTCAAATGGTGTCTTTTGCCCTCAGTCCACACAGGGTAACAGACACTATGGCATCAGCACATCAGAGAGATATCTTTGTGAAACATATGCAGGGATGTGATGTAAGAAGCATACCTCTGATGCCTCTGTGTATGATGAACCAGTCCCAACTCACTTCCATGTTGCCACGTGTAGAGAGGTGGACCACAGTAGGCTGCATATAAATCCTCTTGGCCCAGTGAGGTACCTCATCACAACAGCAGGAGCGGTAGTCCATCAAACATGTTCTGAACAGTCACAAACACAGAAGACACACATATGTTAGGTTGTAGTCCTGAAACACACAGGACAGTATGAACATTAGTTCATATACGCCTTTCCCCACATACACATTACTCACATGAGAAGAGCTGCTCAATGAGATGCTGCCTGATAGCTATGCCTGCATGTGTGTTTCTACGGCCTCGTACAGGAGGGCACATAGGATCTTCCTCAAGTTCCAGATTAATGTCAACTGGGATATTGTGCCTGAGAGCAATGTTGTGCAGTATGCAGCAGGCTAGGATTATGTGTGCCACAGTCATGGGTTGGTATTCTAAGGCCTCACCAGTCTTATCCAGACACCTGAAGTGACTCTTTAACATGCCAAAGGTGTGCTCAATGACAGAGTAGGTGGAGGTGTGGGCCTCATTGTATCTCATCTCTGCACATGTGGGTGGAAAATGCACAGGGGTCAGCAGCCAGGCCCGACACCCATAGCCAGCATCACCTGCAGAAAGCAAATGTGACAGTTAGTCATGTAATATAGGAGCACGTTTTGCCTTTTATGCTAAATTATATTCTGATTTGATTTAAATTACAGCTCTTTGCTGCTGCTAGGCTCTGACTTATTATGAAATTTAAACTACAAGCTCTCTGCTGGGTTCCAAATTTAACCAGAAACTTAAACTGCTGCTACTAGGCCCTGACTGATTTAACAAAAAACCTGTGCTGAGATTCCAGGATGAATGTGCTGCTCTGGTTTGGCAACAGTGTTCCTGGCCATATGTGAGCTACGCCGATGATATTGTCCCCCATAAGGGGCTTATCAAGGTAACCAACAGCTTGGGGATGCATTCAAGGGTGTTGATCATGATCTGATATGGGTGGACTGACAGATGACAGAGGGTAATGGTGAATGGAACTCACTTGGATGAAGACGTGGTGCTTAGCGGTTTGCCCCAGGGTTCGGTCCTGCGACGTGCACCATTCACTGTAAGTGTGCATGATAGTGCTCACAGACTGAATGGACTTTTCTGTCCTTTGGCAGATTACACATAGATGTTGGACAGAGTGGACTCCCTAGAGGGAGTGGTAACATGCAAACAGGGAAACACAAGCTGGAAGAATGGTACAATGCTTGACGGTGCCACAATGATGTGAAGTGCACTGTCATACAATGGGGGGCAAAAATGCAAGGGAATCCTATGTGATGGGCATGATAGTTTGGTGTGCATGGACCAGGGGATGTATCCATTGAGATAGTTTCTGAGGATGTGACATTGGCAGAACAGCGTGACAGGGGCCAGAGGCATGCAGGGTCGCTTACAGGGAGGTGTTACCAGCCGAAAGGTGGAGGTACCAATAGCACTGTACAAGGTGGTGGCGAGGCATCACTTGCAATACTGTGGTAATGGTTGCAGACCATCTCTCACAAAGGTCCTGAAACAGCAGAAAATAGTTAATTGGATGTTTGGCCACATCATTTGGAGCCTGCATCAGACAACCTCTGAGTAAAGACCTGAGGGCCCAAAGATGTTGACCCCAGAGGTGTGGAAGGAGAGGGGAGATATGAATCTGACATTTCAGACCTGAGGAGTCATGATGTACACATAAACGTCCTCCAAAGAGGTGTTAGCTGTAAAATTATAGCACGTTACATGTAGCTGCATGGGTGTCAACCACCAGGCAATATCTTGTGATACCAATACACTGAAAGGGTGGTGGATGCTTGGGATGGCCTCCCAGTGGAGGTGGTGGTGGCAAATACAGTCACAGACCACAAAATGGCATGGGACCGACACAGTAGACCCCTTTATGGCAACAGCATGTAAGTCAAGACAACATTGCAATCTCTCTCAGTAGGTTGGGGTGGCTTAGATGGAGCAGTGTGTACACCCCTGACCCACAACATGTGGAGGGCTGACCTTCACAGTCTCAGCAGGTGTGCCTACATTTGCTACCTTGCTTGGCGGACGTGATGGACCAGACCTGTCATTCTCTGCCACCATCCGCTATGTTGCTGTGTTACCATGCTATGAACACCTTGTAGGGCACATTGGCAGATTTCCATGCATGACAGTTGCATGAGCACAGGTCATCAACCCTTTTACTATGTCACCCCTCTGTACAATCTAGTCCATACAGATCTCCACAAAGGAAACGTGTTCCTTGGATTTGGCACCCCCTAGTTGTGGTGTGTTTCACCTGCTCATTCACATGCATCCTATATGTGGATCCATGTAGAGAAATGCTCCATTACTACACGGCCAACATGCTGATCATTATGCACTCCACACATGTCACAGACCTGATTTTGTGGACATATGCCCTCAGGATTGCATTAGGAAACCATGTTACCATCTCCTATTATCTGATGCTGTGACATTCATTCCAGGCAAAAGCACACTACATAATGGCACACCTCACAAAAGTGGACCACAGTAGCTACACACCAGGACCCACAGACATGCCAGGGTGGTAGTTACTGAACATTGTGACTGATGGACCAGCATTTATGAACAACAGGCTGCATAGATCCAAAATAGTGATGGGGACATAGATTTGTTAGGGCACTTTGGCCCGGTGACTCCACAGACTGGGGCTCTCCAGAGGCTCACATATGTATCCCAGACATTGCACAAGGGGACATCTAAAACTGCAAGCGACACACATGTGTGGTTTCTGCAGCAACATGTGGTGGAGCCCCACGCACATGGATGGAGTGTGTCTGTTCATATGTGCACCAAAGGGAGTACAATGGACCTCCAGCACCAGCATTCTTATCCACCATGTCCAACACTGAGACAACACGTCTCATCACAACACACACAACATTCTGACAGGGCAACCTGGTGATGTGAACTTCATGTTGTGCGACTGTCTCCCCTTAGCATAGATAGGCAAACAGGTCAGGTGTTTATGGATCTCAGCCTGACACAACATAAGGGCCCTTCCGTACCTGGAACACAATTTCATCTCCTTGGTTTCTGTCTGGTTTGGTCCCATTACATACAACCTTTCACAGGAATGGAGGTTCATTTGTCTGTTAGTTGATGAACCGGACAATTTGGTCCAAATTGGTGAAGGGACATGACAATATGATACCCGTCTATATGAGGTAAATGGTGGGACTTTATGTGTGCATTTGTAGTCATAACATTTGCAATGTGAAACCTCATAAGAACATAAGAACATAAGATATGCCATACTGGGTCAGACCAAGGTCCATTAAGCCCAGTATCCTGTTTCCAACAGTGGCCAATCTAGGTCATACGTACCTAGCAGTTTCCACAAAAGACACAGGTTCCGCAATGCTTGTAC
Organism: Ichthyophis bannanicus; assembly: GCA_033557465.1. Lineage (NCBI taxonomy): Eukaryota > Metazoa > Chordata > Amphibia > Gymnophiona > Ichthyophiidae > Ichthyophis > Ichthyophis bannanicus. The sequence goes on from CM066031.1 coordinate 175,430,973, forward strand.
TGGGTCAAGCATTGATATCCTGGGTCCATTCTTAATAGTGGTTTATGGACCTTCCCTCCAGGAACTTGTCCAAACCTTTTTTAAACCCAGCTACACTAACAGCCTTTACTACATCCTCCGGTAACAAATTCCAGAGTTTGATTACACGTTGAGTGAAAAAATATTTTCTTTTATTAGTCTTAAATAGTTTACCCTGTAGCTTCATTGCATGTCCCCTAGTCTTTCTATATTCTGATAACATAAACAATCGATCTACGTTTACCCGTTCCACTCCGTTCATTAATTTATAGACTTCTATCATATCTCCCCTCAGCCGTCTCTTTTCCAGGTTAAAGAGCCCTAACCTTTTTAGCCTTTCTTCATAGGAGTATCCTTCCATCCCCTTTACCATTTTGGTGGCTCTTCTCTGAACCTTTTCTAATAACTCTATATCCTTTTTAAGATACGGCGACCAGAATTGCACACAATATTCAAGGTGTGGTCTCACCATGGAACGATATAGAGGCATTATAATATCTTTTGTTTTATTTTCCATTCCTTTCCTTATGATACCTAGCATTCTATTTGCTCTCTTGGCTGCCGCTGCACACTGGGCCGAGGATTTTAACATGTTATCCACAATGACGCCTAAATATTTTTTCTGGGTGGTGGTTCCTAATGTGGAACCTTGCATTGTGTAACCATAGTTTGGGTTGTTCTTCCCTAGGTGCATAACTTTGCACTTGTCCACATTAAATTTCATCTGCCATTTTGATGCCCAGTCTTCTAATTTATCAAGATCCTCTTGCAATTTTCCACAATCCTCTTGGGTTTTAACAACTTTAAATAGTTTTGTGTCATCTGCAAATTTGATAACCTCACTCGTTATTCCACTTTCCAGGTCATTTATGAATATGTCAAAAAGCAGCGGACCCAGCACAGATCCCTGGGGTACACCACTATTCACTTTTCTCCATTGGGAAAAGTGGCCATTTAGCCCAACCCTCTGCTTTCTATCTTTTAACCAGTTCTTGATCCACAGTAGTACACTGCCTCCTATCCCATGACTCTTTAGTTTTTCCAAAAGTCTCTGATGAGGGACCTTGTCAAAGGCTTTCTGAAAGTCCAGATACACTATATCAACCGACTCACCTTTGTCCATCTGTTTATTCACACTTTCAAAAAAACATAACAGATTAGTAAGACAAGATCTTCCTTGTCTAAAGTCATGTTGGCTGTCTCCCATTGGGCCATGACTATATACATGCTGAGTAATTTTATTCTTTATGATGGTTTCTACCATTTTTCCTGGTACTGACGTCAGGCTCACCGGTCTGTAGTTTCCCGGATCACCCCTGCAACCCTTTTTAAAAATTGGTGTTACACTGGCGATCCTCCAATCTTCAGGTATTAGAGATGATTTTAATGATAGTTCACAGATTACTAATAGCAGGTCTGCAATCTCATATTTCAGTTCTTTCAACACCCTTGGATGTATACCATCCGGCCCAGGTGATTTGCTACTCTTCAGTTTATCTAATAGTTGTAATACATCTTCCCGATGTATCGATATTTCCTTCAATTCTTCTGCACCTTTAAATACCACTTCAGTCATGGGTAACATCCCTACATCTTCCTCAGTAAAGACTGAAGCAAAGAATTCATTCAGTCTCTCCGCTATCGCCTTGTTGCCTCTTAGTGCCCCTTTAACTCCTCTATCATCTAATGGACAAACTGACTCTCTCACAAGTTTTTTGCTGTGAATGTACTTGAAAAAAATCTTTATTTCGCGTTTTTGCTTCCACAGCAAGCATCTTCTCAAATTCTCTCTTTGCCTGCTTTATCAATGCCTTGCATTTGATTTGCCAGTGCTTGTGCTGTTTCCAGGTTTCGTCGTTTGGCTCTTTTTTCCATTTCCTGAAAGATGTTTTTTTTTGGCAACAACAGCCTCTCTGACCTCACCTTTAAACCATGCTGGCAGTTTTTTGGACTTCCTTCCACTTTTCTTAAAGCGTGGAATACAGCTGGTCTGGGCTTCCAAGATAGTATTTTTCAACAACACCCAAGCTTGATGTAAGTCTTTAACCTTTGCAACTGCTCCTTTTAGTTTTTTCTTAACTATTTTTCTCATTTTATCATAGTCTCCCTTTCGAAAGTTAAAAGGTAGCACTGTGGATTTCCGTACTATCCCTCCTCCACTAATTAAATCAAAGGCGATCATGCTATGATCACTATTGCCAAGCGGCCCCAACACCCTTATCTCTTGCACTAGATCTAGTGTTCCACTAAGGACCAGGTCTAATATGGCTTCCCCTCTGGTCGGTTCATGAACCAGCTGCTCCAAGAAGCAATCATTTATGTCATCTAGGAACTTTATTTCCCTAGCATGTCCTGCCATGACACTGACCCAGTCGATACCGGGGTAATTGAAATTACCCATTATTATTACTGCGCTGTAACGTTTGTTAGCTTCCTTGATTTCTTTGAGCATTTCATCATCCATTTGTTCATTCTGGCCCGGTAGTCGATAGTACACCCCCACTGCCATCGCCTTCCCATTTTTACATGGAATTTCAATCCATAGAGATTCTATAGCAAATTTTGTTTCCTGCAAAACTTTAATCCTTTCTGACTCAATGCCCTCTTTAACATAGAGCGCAACCCCTCCACCAATTTGATCAGCTCTATCATTACGATATAGCTTGTACCCAGGTATCACAGTGTCCCAATGGTTGTCCTCCTTCCACCATGTCTCTGATATTCCAATCATATCTAACCTCTCATTTAGTGCTATATATTCTAACTCTCCCATCTTATTTTTTAGACTTCTAGCATTTGCATACAAGCATTTTAGAGACTGCATTTTATTCATATTAATTTGGCTATTGGTAGAAATGGGTAATTTGGGATCTTTAAGCTCTGTCTGCTCCATACTTTAGGGCATTTGGGCTACTTTGCTCTTTTTTGGAACCTCTCTGCTTTTGGTAGTATCCTTCAAGGATACATTCTTCCGAACCATCTGCTCTTGGGCGACTGTCGGCTTTCCCCTATTATCTAGTTTAAAAGCTGCTCTATCTCCTTTTTAAAGGTTAATGCCAGCAGCCTGGTTCCATCCCGGTTAAGGTGAAGCCCATCCCTTTGGAAAAGCCCCTCCTTTCCCCCAAAATGTTCCCCAGTTCCTAACAAATCCAAAACCCTCATCTCTGCACCATTGTCTCATCCATGCATTGAGACTCCGGAGCTCTGCCTGCCTTTTGGGTCCTGCACGTCGAATGGGAAGCATTTCGGAGAACGCTACCCTGGAAGTTCTGGATTTCAACTTCCTACCTAAAAGCCTAAATTTAGCCTCCAGAACCTCCCTATCACATTTTCCTACGTCACTGGTACCGACATGTACCAAGACAGCAGACTCCTCCCCAGCACTATCTAAGACCTTATCTAGGTGGCGCGTGAGGTCTGCTACCTTCGCACCAGGCAGGCATGTTACCAGGCGATCCTCACGTTCACCAGCCACCCAGCTATCTACATGCCTAATGATCGAATCACCAACTATAACAGCTGTCCTAACCCTTCCCTCATGGGCACATGGCCCTGGAGAAACTTCCTCGGTGCGAGAGGGTTTTACATCACCTGGAGGACAGGTCCTAGTTACAGGATCACTTCCTGACACACCAGGGTGATGCTCTCCTGTCACGTGACCTCTCTCCTCCATGGCACAGGGATGCTGCCAGACTGGAGGTGGGACTTCAGGACTATATCCCTGTAGATCTCGTCTATGTACCTCTCTGTCTGTCTTATGTTTTCCAAGTCTGCTACTCTAGCCTCTAGAGAACGGACTTGTTCCCTGAGAGCAAAGAGCTCCTTGCACCTAGTGCACACGTAAGACCTCTCACCAACTGGGAGAAAATCATACATGTGACACTCAATGCAAAAGACTGGAAAGCCCCCATCTCGCTGCTGGACTGCTGTCTGCATCTTAGTTTTAAGTTTTTGTTTAGATCTTTAAGTTCTTTACTTACTAAGGGTTGCCAATAAAACTGTACCTAATATGTTTATTATACCTTGTTCACCTGAAGCTTAATTAATCTCAGGTCCTTAGTGTATGACTGATTTGGGTAACAAGCTTCACCTGAGAGCACCTTCTGCCTGTTAAAATGTGTAAGTACCTATAAAGCTACAATTATCCCAGGGGTGGGTGGGTGTAGGGAGGGAGGGAAATAACACATATTAAAAGAGGGCTGCTACACAGTACCCTGTCCTGTGCTGCTGAGGTAAGCTATATTCTTATTTGATTTAAATTATAGCTCTTTGCTGCTGCTAGGCTCTAACTTATTATGAAATTTAAACTACAAGCTCTCTGCTGAGTTCTAAATCTAACCAGAAAGCTCTCTTCTGTGTTTTAAATGTAAACTAAAAGTACTTTGCTGATGCTAGGCCCTGAATGACTATTACATTTAAACTACAAGCTCTCTGCTGGATATGAAATTTAACCAGAAAGCTCTCTTCTGTGTTTTAAATGTAAAGTTAAACTGCTGCTACTAGGCCCTGACTGATTTAACAAAAAATAGTGGGCTCACAGATTAATTAGCTTTAATAAAAAGAATCCCTTTCAGAAAATTCCCAGAAGTATATACTCACAGTTGCAGATTTCTCTCCAGAAGTAACAGTCCCCTTTTCTAGTCTTTCAAGACTGAGGCTCACAGAGCTCTGGTTGAGCTATTTATGCCTGTGCTGCTGAAGTAAGCTGTGACCAACTTCCTGGATGATTAACAGTCTTTTCTTGGCTGAGTCTTTCAAAATGACCTTTTGATCTGCCACCTGGTGTTTACACCTATTGAAAAAAGTTTCACAGGTCTCTTGCCCCCTAGGTAGAAGGCCTCTTTATAAAGGTCTCTAGAAGACTATTTGCTGCTCAAAGAGTACTGACCCTGTTTTGCCTTTTGTGCTAATCTATATTCTTATTTGATTTAAATTATATCTCTTTGCTGCTGCTAGGTTCTAACTTATTATGAAATTTAAACTACAAGCTCTCTGCTGGGTTCTAAATCTAACCAGAAAGCTCTCTTCTGTGTTTTAAATTTAAACTAAAAGTACTTTGCTGATGCTAGGCCCTGAGTGACTATTAAATTTAAACTACAAGCTCTCTGCTGGGTTCTAAATCTAACCAGAAAGCTCTCTTCTGTGTTTTAAATGTAAACTAAAAGTACTTTGCTGATGCTAGGCCCTGAATGACTATTAAATTTAAACTACAAGCTCTCTGCTGGGTTCTAAATCTAACCAGAAAGCTCTCTTCTGTGTTTTAAATGTAAACTTAAACTGCTGCTACTAGGCCCTGACTGATTTAACAAAAAATAGTGGGTTCACAGAGTAATTAGCTTTAATAAAAAGAATTCCTTTCAGAAAATTCCCAGAAGTATATACTCACAGTTGCAGATTTCTCTCCAGAAGTAACAGTCCCCTTTTCTAGTCTTTCAAGACTCCTCATCACAGTCTGGTCCACACAGTTGGCATCAGAGGTCACCCAGTTTTATGATTTGAATCCTGATGTGCGCAAGCATTTTCACATGCAATGTCACATGATGCCTGCACTGGAAGCCCCTTGACACAGTAACACTACTGAACACGCAACATGTAGATGACTGCACACTCCAAACAGGTCAAACCTGGACAAGCGTTCCGATGATTAGATGGAAAGAGTGTGATTGCACAGACATGCATGGGACAGGAAGTTACAGTATTTGCTAAACAGGATAATAAGGTCTCCAAAACCTTGGTACATCAGGCAGCAAAAAAGACGTTGCAAATGCATACATACAGTGGAAAATACAGAGTGTAACTACAGGAACCTTATACTGATCAGGAACAAATGGGTGAGGAGTAGTGCACAGAAACTGACGGATAGTTGCAGGCTAGGACAACAGATTGTGGACATGATGCTTTACAGCGAGTATTGAGAAAACTGGTGGAACAGACAGGTGGCAATTATGTGGGACAGAGCTGAAAACAGTGACTCACCAGATTGCAGGCTGTGTCGTTCTAATGGCAAGCACATTCTATACAGAGAGGGACACCAAAGGTACACCACATCCACCGCTCGATACTCGGTAAACACAACAGCAATACCTCGCATCTCTTATCTCTCCCTACGTCCCTTCTCGAAATTTGCGTTTCGCTAACAAAGTACTTCTATCAATGCCTTTCACCCGCACCGCGAACTCCCGACTGCGCTCCTTTCACCTTGCTGCACCTCACACCTGGAACAGCCTACCTGCGTCTGTGTGCCAGGCACCCTCCCTGGCCTTCTTCAAGTCCAAGCTGAAGACCCACCTCTTCACCGTTGCATTCAGATCCTGACTCTATCCTCCTCTCACCCCAACCCCCACCAACGTTTATGACCAACTACAGACCAAACTGTACCTCACCGTACCTTGCGTAAAACCGATTAATGTTTGCGTAGAACCGATTGATGCTCTGCACTGTTTTAACTAATGTACTATTCTAGCTAGATAGTCAGCTCCGATGAGCATGACTCTGACAGGCAGGGACTGTCTCATGTATGCTGACTACCTCTTGTAGGTTAGCTGTACAGCGCTGTGTGCATGGCGCTCTAAAAGTGCTAAATAGTAGTAGTAGTAGTAGCACTGCTGTCCCTGAAAGGAGCTGGGATTCTGACCCTCACAGACTAACAGAGATTGACTAGGTCATGAACACTTGGAACATTCCCATTCCATCAATCTCAAACTGTTAGCGATATTTGGCCATCAGGAGAAACACTATGTTTGGCGCAAACCCGACACCTCCTGAACACCATTCCCACAGTGAGACACAGTAGTCACAGCATGATGCTGTGAGGATGTTTCTCATTGGGAGGTAACGGGAGACATATCAGGATTGCCAGACCAATGGATGGCACTATGTACAGATCAGGTCTTGGGGAAAACCTCCTATAGTGTGGCTGAACCTTGAGACTACAATATACTGCTATGGGCTGCAGAATGATGTACCCCTATGACAGTTACGCACCTTTCATGTATTATCACTGTGTTGGCCCAGAGCCTGTCTGACAACCACAGAGGCTCAATGTGGCAGCCTGATGCAGATACGATACACCTGTCGACTTGCATGTAGTGGGGCTGCGGCATCACCCTCATAACCATGCACATTCAGACAACTAACTTGTGGTCAATGGCAGATACCTTTCATTAGTAGTTGAAATGAACATACCTGTTTTTTTATTTCTAAAATGCACATACCTTTTTAGGTGTTTTTAGATGCACATACATGCACATATATTTGTTTATGTTGTTTCTAAAATGCACATAACTGCATTTTGTTTTCTACATGCAATGAAATGCCTCTGGACATCACACATATGTGAGGACTCCTGCTGTTGCCGGAGAACACCTGTTACAGGTGAATAACTACGCTTTTAGGGGGAAAAATAAGAAGCTCAATTTTGGCCATGTTCAATTTCAAGCGGCAATGAGACATCCAAGCAGCAAAGTCAGAAAGGCAGGCAGAGATCCTGGCCTAGATTGCCAGAGATATTTCAGTTGTGGATAAGTAGACCTGGGAGTACAGCCTTAGCTGTACTGACCAAGAGAGGAGAATTTATTTTGGAGTGGGGAACAATCATTGTTGGCAAAACTAACAGCACAAACAATTTCGCAAGTTCTTTTTCCAATTCTAACCAAGGCAACAAAGGGTGCTCAAGAAGCTAATCCCCACTGTAGCAAAGAAGTATGGCTGTATGATATGACTTAATATCTGTGAAATTAACACCACTCCTTCTCCTTGGCAGCTTTAAAGTGGACAGGGCTATGTGTGACCTCTTTTTCTTCCACAGAAAGCCAGGAAGGAGTCTATCTACCTGTGAGTAAAAGGAAGGTTGGCAGTACCAAAGTAGCATCCCTAATTTATAAACTATGCTTAGAAGAACCAACATCTTGATGGAGTCCAATCTTCCCTACCAGGATATGTGAAAGGGAGACTAATGCTGTAGAACATTTCTCATGTCCTTAAGCATAATATCACTATTGTGTTCAATTATATCTACAAGTACTGAATAAAAATAAACCCCAAGATACTTAATCCTATGTGGTGCCCACTTGAAAGAAAATACTTTCAGATCCTCCTGCGTGACTGGGCCATTCACCGGGAAAAGTCAAAGAAATGAGAGAACACATCTACTAGATCCAACAGACTGAAGCTATAGGCTTTGACAAAAAGAGCAAGACATAATCTCCATAGGCAGCAAACTTCAAATGCCCTTCATCCTCCACAACCTCCATTAACTCACATCTGGTCTACTTTCTCATCTATCGCTGCAGCTGGCCTATCCAAATCCCTTTCCTCCACCAGGAAAACGACATGCTCCTCTGATCCCATCCCCTCAGCCTGGCTCTTAGAGTCCTCACTTGCTCTTCTCCCTTTCATTCAACTCATTTTGAACACCAGCCTCACTTCTGGTGTCTTCCTCACACCTTGGAAACATAACCTTGTCCGTCCACTGCTTAAGAAGCCCTCTCTTGACCCCCTCCATTTTGTCTCATTACCAGCCTGTCTCTAACCTTCCTTTTCTGTCTAAAATTCTAGAACAATTTGTTTTCACACAGCTCACTCAGCATTGGACTCGATGCACTATCTGCATCCTCGTCAATCTGGCTTCCGATCTGGACACTGCACCAAGTCGATTCTACTAGCACTCCTCAACGAGCTCCATATTTCTCACAATCAGGGTGATATATCAATTGCTGTCTCTCTTGATGTATCTTCTGCTTTTGATTTAGTCGATCACTTCACTCTTCTTTCTCATCTCCATGCGGCTGGAATTTCTGGGATAGTCCTGCAATGGTTCTATTCCTTTCTTTCCTCCTGGTCCTTCTCTGTTTTCTCAGGCCTCATGTCCTCAGCTCCAGTGCCTCTCACCTGTGGTGTCCCCCAGGGATCTGTGCTCGCTCCCCTTCTATTCAGTGTCTTTCTGGCTCCCCTTGCCATGCAAATCCAACAGTCTGGCTTGTCGGCATATTACTATGCTGATGATATTATTATTCTATACCACACTTCCCCTGTGTCCCCTGATCTCACCCCACTAAACTCCTGTCTCTCTTCAGTTGCTACCTGGCTTTCATCTAATTTTCTGCACCTTAATGCCGCAGATACCTCCGTGGCATAAATGTTCAGGGAGAGAGCATCTTTCAATTGAAAGCAAGTTCTGCTACGAGGGGAAATGGAATGAGGGTGAAGGGAGATAGATTCAGGAGTGATATGCGGAAATATTTCTTTACGGAAAGAGTAGTGGATCCTTGGAATAGTCTCCCAGTGAAGGTGGTAGAGATGAGGACAGTAACTGAATTCAAAAAAGCATGGGACCAACACTGAGGATCTCTAAAGGTAAAAAGTGGACTGTTGTAGTTGTTGTTATGGAAGGACAGACTAGATAGGCCATGTGGTCTTTTTCTGTCATCATGTTTCTATGTTTCTATGTAAAAAGCTCTGCCATCTGGTTCACCTTTGTTGGCCCCATTCCTGGTCTTGCCCCTTCTATTTCTGGCTCCCTGGTTTCTATGGTGACCTCTCTCCGCTACCTAGGGGTCACTTTGAACTCAGCCCTCTCCTTCCATGACCACATTCCCTGCTGCTGTTTTGCTCTTTCTTCTCTCTTAGGCAGATTAGAGCTCTACATCCCTTTCTGGACCCCCCATCTCTCACCACTCTGCTTCTCTCCCTAGTGATGTCACACCTTGATTCCTGAAACTCCATTCTTGCTGGTCTCCCCTTGTCACAGCTCCACTGCCTACAACTCATCCAGAATACAGCTGCCCGGATCCTCTCACATGCAACCCGCTATGATCACGTCACACCACTTCTTATCAGTCTCCACTGGCTTCCCATTCAGTATCGCATTCACTATAAGATTCTCATTTCTGTACACAAGGCCATTTACTCACAAACTCCCCAGTACCTCTCTGATCTGCTCTTCTTCCATTACCCTACCCGCAGCCTCTGCTCTGCTCTCATTAACCGTCTTCATTTACCCTCCCCAAGCAGTGCCCACCTTGAATCCACCCATCATTCTTCCTTCTTCTTCCTGGGTCCCTCCCTCTGGATGTCCCTCCCATCCACTCTCAGCTTTGAACCCTCCTTCCCTCAGTTCAAATCTCTCCTAAAAACCCACCTGTTTCTCTCTGTCTTTGACCTCCCTCCCTCCTCCCACTCCTTAACCCTCCATGATGTCTTATCTCTGTTTTGGTTGTTATGAATGACTATCTTCTGTCCTATCAAAAATTTGTAGTTCCTTTCCTTTCTGGCCTTTGGCCGTTTTCTGTAATCTCAAACATTGTAAACTGCTCTGATGTCATAAAGGGCAGTATAGAAAGTATGAAAATAAAGATTAAGTATTAAGAATACAGAGTGTGTGATGTATTTATTGTGTTCCTTTTAGGAGAACACGTAGCATTGAAAAGCAATTCTAGCATATTTTATCCCTACATGAATAAAGAAGGAAGTGTGAGAGAGTTCCACTTCACTTGGCAGTGAAAATATTATAAAGTCTAAAAAAACCCCAATCATTTTTCTTGAAAGAAAACAAAAAAATCCCACACTAGGAGAACTAATCAAATAAATCCTAAAATGAAAATGTTATGCGATAACTAAGTAGTGAGAGTACATGGATTATCAGGCTAAAGATTTTAAGCAGCTTTTTGCCTTCTAGCAACCCATTGTTAGACACTTATCAAAATTGTTACTGAGCAATGTCACCATGCCCCCTGCTGGTAGCTTATTGAAGGGACAAGGTGGACATTTTAATTATTTTGTAGAAGTAGGAAACCTTTTTGGACCAGAGGGATCATGGTCCTTGTAGTCCTTCTTCTTAAAGAAATGAGTTGTGTACGCCTTGTGTAGGGTCAAACAAAAGGCTTTTATTCCCCTTTAGCACTAAGGTTCGCTAAGCAACCAAAAGTAGAATTTACCTTATTTTCAGGTTTATGCCAAAGTAATTACAGAGCAAGAAAACTGTTATGAGAGCTTCAGAGTTCCTTGTAAAAATACACAGGGTTTTCAACACTGTAGTAAAACAAATAAACAAGCTCTTCTTTAGCTCAACACAGACAAAAGATATTGTTAAAGCATGTTCTGGTAATTACAGCTCTGGGAGAGACTCTAGGCTTTCCGCAATACACATCGAACAGTCCATTTGTTCTTCAGGCATCAATGGCTCTGGTTCCCCAAGCTCAATCTGCATGGGTTCCAGCTCAGCCGTGCTTTCTCCTGTGTTTGAGCTCTCCCTGGCTGCTATAGTGTGCCAATTAGTATTTCCTTCACCTATCCTCCAGCTGGGCTGTTCAAGGTTTTTCAAGTAGGAAGCATGGCTTGTTCTTAGGCCTCTATGTCGTGGCTTCCAGAACTCCTGCCCTCTTTCATTCCTCTCAGAATGGTTATCTGATTCAAAAGCCCTTCTAGGAGCTAAGTCTCTTTTTAGAATTACAGTACCACTGTACCTTGGCTTCCTGAAGCCGGCACTGCTGGTATTTTCCTTACCAGGTACCCTTCCTTGGATACAGTCTCCTTTACAGACTGTTTCTGTGAGTCTCCTGGGCACTGCTTGTCGTCCCTGAAGTTTGGGACGGCCAGGTAATGAATCCAGGCCTCTCTGCTTCTCAGTATGGGGGATTCCACTGTCAGGACCTTTCCTTCCAGTACCTTTAAGTTCCTTTCTCAATCCTTCTGGTGAGCTCAGGCCTCCCTCTAGGCATGGAGTCTCTCTCCCTTGGATCCTGGCTTCTCCTGGAGTCTCTCTCCCTTGGATCCTGGCTTCTTCTCCTCTTTCTCCCCTCTCTAGTCTGGCTGCAGCTCTCTGCTTATAAAGCCGTTCTCCTCTTGAGTTTCCTGGCCTGCTCTTCAGGTGCATCTGATTAGTCCCTGCATAATCAGTACTTGGGTGTGTTCGCTCAGCATCTGCAGTCTCGTGCCTGCCCCCTCTAGCTGTACTGCTAGGTAACTGCACCCTCTGAAAGTCAGTTACTTTATGAAAAACAGCGTTTTTTCCTAAGTTCATAGCTTCACTAGCTTCAGCTCTATCACAGTAGGCTGATGGAGGAGATGAAATGGATGTGCACTCATACCAAGGCTAGTATCAGGAATGAATGTTTCAGGAAGCACCAGCAGTAAGATTAGGGGAAGGACATGACTGCAGGTATTAATCACTGTATAAACCATTTGCTAGGAGAGCCAGTGCTGCTATTAGGCAAACTAGGCGGTTGTCTAGATCGTTGGCCCTCTGATAGTGCTTATTATCGCAGCTGTCACCCCGCTCATGAAAAGACGCAGAGGCAATGGGCACAAACAGCCTTGCGGTGCTTACCTTTAAACTTTGGTGCCTTGGGAATGTTTGCTTCCGCCCCCTCTCTGACACCTGATGCCAACTTCCTGTTTGCAGCAGGAAGTCAGCAATGGGTGTCAGAGGGGCAGAAGCAAACAGCCCCGTGGTGGCGAAGCTTAAAGGTAAGTGCTATGGGGCTGTTTGTGCCCATTGCCACCGCTGAATATCCCAGAGAGTGGCAACAGCAGAGGCAATGAACACCAGAAGGGGGAGGGGCTCAAGGAATGAAGTTCACCTAGGGCACCTCATCTCCTTGTGCCAGCCCTGGAGAGTGCTAGTATTCTATTGCTATTCTTCATGTTTGGCAAATCACTATTGAAGTACTGTATAGATCTAGTAGTCAGAATGGATGCTAGCATTTAGCTGTATTGTATCTTCTTGAAGAAAATGCCTGGCAGTTTATAATTGATTGCTGTAAGATAATTGAAGAGATAAGTTTGGAGCTTATTGTTCACCTCATTAGCTCTGTTCTAGGATGTTCCCTCTGTGGAAGTTAGCATTGATGCCAGATGCTGATCCTGTTGTGGTCTGTATATGCCCCCCCCCCCCCCCCCTAAATACAATTTAGCATACCATACTGTAGTATTTATTGTAAATTTTTGGCTGTGTCCCAAAATTGCAAAAAAAACAAACAAACCCAAAACCCAGGGTGGTGGGGGGAAGAATCCCTTCAGGTTCCTCACCAACTCCAGCATGTTTTGTGTGCAAAATGACACAGTTTATCCTAAGCCACCGGCGCATGCCATGTTGTGGGATGACTGCTTTGCCCACATTTAACCCCTAGAAACTGGATATGAGATGTGGATTTAGAGAGATTCTTGTGTGATGGTTCTGTGGTTGCTGCTTTGGTACAGTGGTCTTGTCTTGGGACACCTTTAATTTCTTCTGTGTCCAGTATGGACTCATCCCTTGATTCATGATCTTGTCTACATGTGAAGAGAGAGAGTCAGTCAGAGTTTCTTACCCACCTCTTTTCCTGAGTTTAGAAGAGAGAGTGGAGGTGCTGTCTTGCTTCCCAAACCTACAGAGCAGTCTGCAATACAGAAGTGGACTTCACCTAGAGGAGAAGGCACTCCTGTACCAAGACTCCTCTGTAGGCTTGGGATGCAGAAGGAAGAAAGAAGTGAGAATTAGGATCCCCGTAAGAAGGGAAAAAGATCTTGGTTTCCACAAATCACTTTAGGAGCCCAAGAAGGGAATCCTCTGCCCATTTTAGAATGGCCAAGTAGTCAGACTGGGATCCCAGGCACAAATACCGAAGGTTATACAACCCATGTTACCAAGGACTGTGTATTTACTGAATAGGAGACTCTAACCAAATATTGCTTGTGTTTGGATATTTTTCTCAGCAAAGAGAATCAGAGCACTCAGTTCTGCATCAAGAGTTTCTTTAAATATATGTGCCTGGGCCTTAAAGGGGTTACCCTTCTCCTATGGAAAATATGATCCTTCTGGATACAAGTTATGTGCTAGTGAGGTGAAAGAATGGGAGAGAACCTGGGAAGACGCTTGCTATGATGTTGATCCCTGTGACCAATGGGACCTGGGAAACACTAACCAATCTATGAACCATCGGTGCAGTTTGCTTTCTTACTTTGGGTTGGGCGAAGGGTAAGGAAGTCACTCAGGCAGTGGGGGGCAGGGGACCAGTTCATCATTAGTGTCTGCAGCCCCCAGGCTCCCACCAAACTACACCTATACTAAGAACCTGGGCCCAAAATTCAAAGGCATTTACACGGTTTACAAACTTGTAAACCATGTAAATGCTGCTTAGAGGGATATTTAGCGGCACTACCACAGTTAGTGGCACTGAATATCCCCGATTACTGCTGCTACATACTAACTGTGAGGCATCAGGGCTTGTGGTGGGCGTTACGGGGTAGAGCAGAGGCAGTACTCATTGCTAACCAGACAGCGGCGATATTGCACCGCTTCCTGGTTAGCAACCTACGGCTAAACATAGGCACAACAAAAGCTAGCCTATCTTTACCCATGAAAGCTAACCATGCAGCACCTCAATATCGCCACTGCCCAGTGAGCGTCTGTGGTGTCTGCGGCTGTGCAGCGACCCTGTAAATTCAATGCTGGGGCCGCATAATGTTCACGTTTAATGTTTGGCGCCGGCGGCTAGCCATTGTAGTTGCGCCTAGCTGCTGTTGCTGAATGTCGGGCCCCTGGTATTTAATAAGGCTCTTCAAAAAGGAGAAGATTATGGACACTATGGGCCTGAGCTAACCACACTAATCGTGGTGAATGGGATATGCAGCGGCACTAATAATACTGTGCTGCTGCCCGATTATTCCTCTGATTTTAGAGGCCTTAGATGTATAATTTAGGTATCCATTTTCAACTGACTTTAGATAAAACCACCATCCTCTGAACCAGCCACCCTCACACTTAACATTCAGAATCCTTTCACTTAGAAAATGAGTGCAAAGACCATGGATAAAATGTACTTATGGACGATGCATCAGTGTTGGTAGTGTCCTTAAATGTATGACTCAAGATTTTGCTTCAATGCCTTTATTGGTTGTTGATTCAGGATATATCAAAGACAACAAAATAATCACAGATTTCTGGAATTGTTTGTAAAATCAGCATGAGATACAAAATCTATTGCCTTACAGAAGCTATCTCAATCATTCAATAGAAAACTATCCCCACCCTCTCCCAACTACAGTCTATAAGCACGGCTAATATCTCCTGTCTGCTTCGTCCCCCTTAATTTTCAGCCATTGATCTAACAACCTGGGCAGCCAGGAAATGGGATTTCTCAGTAGCACAAAGAAACGTCCAGAACAAATGTATATTTTTACAGGCAGTTCATTGGCAGTCATAGATATCGGTAAGTTATAGAAATGCAGCCATTTCAAATGTTTACAAAATGGAAAGATTTTAAAAAATTGTTTTTGGTGTCATCTGTAGCACATGCTATTCTGAAAAGTCAGGTGCGATTTAAGAATAGTGTGCACTAATAATGTAGAGAAATCCCAAAATAAATACTTGTTACAACAAAACAAAATACATGAAAAAGAAATCAGAAACAAAATGAAATAATTAAA
Organism: Ichthyophis bannanicus; assembly: GCA_033557465.1. NCBI lineage: Eukaryota > Metazoa > Chordata > Amphibia > Gymnophiona > Ichthyophiidae > Ichthyophis > Ichthyophis bannanicus. The sequence goes on from CM066031.1 coordinate 175,446,396, forward strand.
TAATGAAAAGAATGTAAATCCCTAGCAAACTACCAACCCCATTAGGAATGATTTGTTAAACACACATTGGGGGCCAGTGTTTAATAAAAATGCCTAAGCACCTAACTTAACTGGCCCCTGTTTTATAAAGACTTGACTTTATAAGACAAGAGTGAAATACACAAGATGAAACACTGCCTTTCCTCCATCTGCCTTACTTTCCTCCCCTAGTTCTGCCCAGAATTCGAGCCAAATTTCGGCACATAGGGATCTGCATTTATTAGTCTGCATTTGGTTTGTCATGTTTCTGTGTTTCTTTGAGGCACCTTAAAAATCTAAGGGGCATGTTTACTAAGCTGTGCTTAGATTTTGTAGGGAAGAAATCAATGCAGTTGTGCGCTCTCTGTTGAGGACATGTACTGATTTGGACCCTAATGTCCACTGACAGCAATCAAGCTTAATGTGGATGCACTAACACCACCCACCATAGCAGGGGTGCTGCAGCCATGGTATGAGTAGGTGGTAAGGCCGCAGCAGAGAAGCAATGCCATGCTAGGGGCATCACTCTGTGCGGTAGTAATAAGAGTGTGTCAAATGTGCATGTATACTGTGAAAGCACACACTACAAGGACCCTGCACTTGCATGTCGGCAACAATGTGCCTCCCCCCCCCCCCCAGACAGGAGCATAACACCCCACCAACAGAGCACAGTGCAAGTGACTAGTGAAGGATACAGATTGAAGACTGCGGAATATGTGCACCCCGCAATATTGCCAAACTTCAAATTAGTGCTGCAAACTCATAGGTAGAGATTAAACTGTGGCCATGAGAGGTAAGGCACAAATGACTCATTGCCATATGCAGTGAGCCTCATCCTGGTAACCAAAGCATCACAGCAATAGCAAGTCTGCAGGCTGCAGAGCATGTGAACCTCTCACCTTTAGCACCCAGGGTGCCTGACAACCTAGCTCTCAGGAAAGTGAGGATCACTAAATCCTGTGGGGACTGCACATGCTCCTCAGTGAGGAACAACACTTCTCTGCAATATAACAGGGAAAGGCCATTGCCCAGAAAACTCTAATAGAGCTAGTACTCCAGTGTAACCCACACTCTGAGCCAGTAAGCATGCCAGCCAGTAAGCATGCCAGTAAGCATGTCTTCCTCTGGTCCGGGTGAGTGGCTATGTGGCACTAGAAACAGTGCCCATGGCACCAGCTTGGTCATCAGATGCACATGTGATATGAAACATGGCTCCTCTTGCAAAGGAGAGTGGTCAGAGTGAACATTTCGGTGTCAGACCAACATTTTGCCAATAATTGTAATACCTCATTTGCATGCCTCACCCCCAACTGTGTTCATCTGTCTCCAACCATGAATACGTGGCTCGCTTTGGCAGAGTCACAGAGCACCTACCCTATCTACCAATCCCTCCCCAGCTCATCCCATCAGTTGCCGTTTCACATCTTGCCAGTATATATGTAGATCTGCACAGCACACATTCCAGCCTACCATTGCCTTGTAGGTGTATGTGGGCCTCCTATCCCAGTGAGTAGAGTCCTGTGCTAATAGTTCTGTTTTTTGTGGCAGTCAGGGTCATTTATTTTACCTTGCTTTTTAGCGCATTACACCAGTAATGCAGTGTTTTTAGTGTGGCAGCCTTTTAGACCCCGCGCTTCCAGTTACTGTGCTTTAATAAGCATGCCCCTTAGATAACTAAACCCTTTGAATACTGTAAATATGCAATAATGGATTAATATAATTTCATAGTTAATAAGAATATTTGGAAAACAAAAAGACAGACATTATAGCTTTGTCAAATTTTGGATTCTACTTTTGTCCTATTCTACCCATTATCCTGTAAGAGAGATACAACCAACTTGTTGAAATCACTTGCCAGTTTGGTGTAGAGTATTTTCTGATAGTAACTTGGTTTGAACGCAGATGCCATTTCACTATCTATAAAGCTCAATGAAGGGTGAACTGCACTTTCTGGCATAGCTTAAATATCTTGTGATTCATATTCAGCATAGATGCTGTTTCCCGTCTCACACCTCAGTTCTCCATATTCAGTTGTCGTCTTTTGATTCAGCTCAACAGTGAGCTCCACGGGCACGATGATGGTGCACTCCTTCTTTATCACTCTAACCGTCATCTTGGTGTGGGGTGGGATCTTGGCTGGCACGGTGAGTGCCACTGAATCTTTTTTGGTGGTTGTCTCTGATTTCCCCTTTTCAACAGTGATAGAATTTGAAACTGTGGTGCTTACAGCTGCAACTAGCGGTATTTCAAAGCCTATCCCAACTTCAATGGTGGTGGTATTGCTAAATCTGAAATCATAAGTGACAGATGACTCATACTCTTTAGAACGAGTGCTGCTGAACTCCTGGTCAGTATCCGTTCTGTTCACCCCAATAAGCTCTTCAACCATAGAGCAAATCTCGTCTTCCTGCTTCATCTTATCCCAAACCACCTTGGATTTCACAATGGGACGTCCAGCCTTCAGAGGTCGGAGATGGGAAACTACATCATGAAATTTAATTTTGCCATAATCATCAAGCTTTTCTCCAGAACGAGCCAGTATTCGCCATCCTCCCCTGTTTGGATGCTCATACAGGATCCAGGCACCTCTCTCAACATTATGAGAAGATGCCTTATCACCCATATATCCATATGATAGGTTGGTCTCCTCTGTAAATGACTGATTTGCACCTTGGTAGTTTTGGTGCTCATATATTGTTATCTTAGGGCTTTTCAGATCATCAGTGATCAGCTGCAGTGAAGATATATGGTCATGGATTTCAATATTTGGATATTCACCTTCTTCATACTCTCGCAGCCATCCACCAAAATTTGGATGCTCATAGGCAAGCCATGGCTGCCCAATGACTACCACTGAGGAAATGCAGTTATCAAAAGAACATTCCCTCAGATCTCTAGCATCAGATGTAAACTCCTTCTTCAGCCCCTTGAAATCAGGGTGCTCATAGACGATAATCTTGTTCTTCTTGGTTGAGGTGGTGCTCATAGTGATCAGTTGCTAAGCGCTGAAAAAATGCACGGAAATATTTCTTCTCTAAAGAGATGTGGTGGTTCTCTACTCTAAAATGGAAAACACATTAGGAAAATTAATTACTATCAGGGAAGTAGAAATACAAAAATCAGTACACACAAACTATCTCATTGTGACATGAGCATGTGACTTTCATCCTAGGAAAGGGGCAATATTAAGGAGGCTTCAGAGGATTCCCAGGGAGCCATGAGACAGTCAGTAGTACCCTTGAGCCAGCACTGCAAGAAGCAGCTGGCTGTTCAGCTGCTTTCCCTCCCCCTCCCCCCAACATATGCCTGATCCTCCCGCCCCCAAAAACAAATTCCAAGCCCATGGTAGACTCCTCATAGGCCACCAAGGCCCTACTAGATGGAACGCAAACTGATCTGGAGAGCCAGACAGAACCAATTACCTCTCACTCCTGTCCTATAAAAGCAACAGTCCCTTATATGGCAGTCTAACCCTAGTGGCAGTATTTCAACATTACCGCTTAGGGATGTGGGCCTCATTTTGAACCAGGCACTGATCCAGGCAGGGGTGAGAGGGGATCTCTCCTGCTTGGCTGCCTTAGATAACATGGATTCCATCTGGTAGACCCGGGGAGGCCAATAGGGGTTGTGGGGGAGTTCAAAATTGGGAATCCAGTGGGCGGAGGAGGATTCATGGGGGCTCTTGGTAGTTTTCTTTAGGGAGTTGGGGGAATTTAAAGGGGGTATCTTTGTTTTGGGGGCCCACCAGATCATGCTTTTTTAAATGCATCAACCTCTTTATGATGGCTCCTGGGAGCATTGAGCTGCATATCAGTGGCCCAATGTTCCTGGGCAGAAAAATAATGCCAACTTTGAGCTGGCTATAGCTGGCATTATTTTTTCAGGAATGATGCAGCTTGCACAGTTCAGAGCAAGGTATGTTATTCAATTTGCACAATGAGATGTTTTCCATGCACTGGCATGCTTCGCATCACACTATTAAGCAATTGCACTTTGTAGCAAACTAATGTGCATTACAGTAATAAAACTCAAGATTTTCCCCATTGGCAGATTTTAAAAGGCAAAAATCATGCATTATCCCCTTAATGCATATTGTAACTACTTCCATCCCTCAGTGAGATGAGTAGCACATAAAGGTGCATGTTTACTAAAGTCAGCAAGTAGCGCAGGAAAACACATTCCGCAAAGGTAACGTATATGTATAGATTCCTAGAATAATCCCCCAGTAGTACACAAATGCTCTCACATAAAGTTACATTTGCTTTGAGGCAGGTGCAGCTTTCTGCACGGACTCTGTTGCTGTGCTTGTACATTATAAAATATGGAGCCATATTCAGCGGCGGCGGCCGGCTCGAGTAAAGCAGCTGACTGTCATCGCTTCATACTAGACCCAGATATTCAATGCTGGGATCACATCCAGCCATTGGCATTGAATGTCTGGTATGTCCAATGAGCATTTTAGCTAACTAGGCAGCAGTGATATTCAGTTACTGCCTGGTGAGCTAAACTGGCTAAAGTCAGTACAGCCTTTTCTGAGCCTGTCTTTAGTTGGTTTAAGTTAACTGGCCAGAGGCTGAATATAGCTGCTGGCTGGTTGACTTCAGCACCACCTCTGGAACACCCTGATACTATGCAGCTAATATCGGGCCTTATAGTGGCTTTGGGAGGGGATATTCAGCAGCACAAAATGGCTATGTACCACTGAATATCCCAATTATGCTCTAATAGGAATTTAAGGGTGGGAGAAGGTTTGGGTTTGGAGCTGTGGAGAATGGCGTGACTTGCTTATATAATTTTGTGGGGGGTTGGGTTTGAGTTATATACTTTTGGAATAACTGTTACATTTATATCATTGATTACAGTACCTATTTGCCAAAGTCTTCCTTCCCCAAGTTCAAGAGCTTCCTCAAAAATGTAAACCGTCTTGACTTGTAGAAAGATGGCATAAAAAAAGGATGTTAAATAAATAAATAAAACCCACTTCTTCATCCAGAATATGGTGTAGCCCCCTTCTAGTGAGCTGCGGTTGCAAAAGAAGCCATGTCCTTTTTCTACTAGTTTGTCTTTTTGATCTTTTTCTTTCCTTTTCTCCTCTATTCTGTTAATATATGGAGTTCCTTTCCTTTTTTTCTTACATGTGAAATGCATTTGATTTTATTGTAAACCGCTCTGTCTGCCTAGCAAAGGGAGTTATATCAAATCTGAAACATAAACCATAAGTACTGACAAGTTAAATGCAAGACACTGCTAAGTAGGCAAAGAGAAAATGTGGAAAGAAGCTTACAGTGTAAGCAAAATCACATAATAAACACATTTTCAAGTACTTTTGTAGCAAAATACCTGTGAGAGAATCAGTTGGACCATTAGTTGATGGATAAGTAAAAGGTGCATTCAGAGAGGACAAGGCCATAGCAGAGAAACTAAATTAATATTTTGCTTCAGTCTTTACTGAAAAAGATGTAGGAAACTTACCCATGCCAGAATTTATATTTAAAGGTGATATATCAGAGGAATTAAAACAAATCTTGATAAATCTGGAAGATATAATACAGCTAATTGATAAACTAAAGAGAGGAGCAAATCACCTGGACCAGATGACATACACCCTAGGGTGCTGAGAGAACTGAAATATGAGAATGCAGATTACTTTTAGTAATCTGTGAAAGTGCAAACCCATCGGTAAGGTTGCAGTTTGAGGACAGAGAGTCTATTAAACGTCTGCAATGTGCTGCACAGACAGGTGAGCCCAAGAAAAGTGATAGTAGTGCTCTATTTGCAGCAAACGCATAGTGCCCAGGGGGCACAGGGCAGACCAGGTGACTGCCTAGATGGCACATACGAATAGAAGACCTGCAAATATGCAAGACTGTGTCTGATCAAGGTCCATCAAGCCCAGTATCCTGTGTCAAACGGTGTCCAAAACTGGGGCAAAGGTACCTAGTAGGTAGCCCAAAAGACAAACATGATCCACAGTGCTTGTAATGGGGCATGCAGTGCAAATCTGGGGTCCTCAGAAACAATGGTTTCGGGACCTTCCCCAGGAACCTGACCAAACATTGCTTAAACCCAGATATACTAGCAGCCTGTTCTACATCCTCCGGTAATAAAATGCAGGGATCAATTATGCATTGACTGAAAAAATATTTTCATCCAGTAGTCCGAAATGTGGCCGTGGTGCTTGTCCCCTAGTCTACCCACACTCTGATGGCAGAAACAAGCAACCTACATTTACCCATTCCAGTCCAGGCAATATGTTCTAGACCTCTGACCTAACACCCCACAGCCATCTCTTGCCCAGGTTGTAGAGATATAACAGTGGCAGGCAGTGATGGGGGGATGTGTGGCAGTCCATGTATGCCTCTGCCCTCAGACCCTGCACCCTAGGCACCCGCCTATCCGCATGTTGGCTGGCCTTTAACTGCGCGACACTATCACTGATGCCACATGCACAAGTCAGCATGGCAGGGGGGTGTTGGAGGAGGGGGAAGCGGCACCTGTCTGCAGCAGACCACGGTCATGCCCTGTTCCAGTGCATAGTGTGAAGTGCAACATGCAAGATCTGTCTGATGGAAAGTAAGGTAGCCCAGGGGACCAACATGCCTATGTGGCAGCACTGTGGTGCACTACACACAGTTGGTGTATATTAGAGCAGAGAATCACAGGTCTGGGTCCCAGATGTAGATTCTGAATTGCATGTCCCTACATTTTGCCTCACATTACAGAAACAACACCAACATATGCAATCCCCAATCCTCAATGTATTGGCCAACAGGGCTACAAACACCCACACAGACAAGTTCTATTATCCTCAGCTGGATGGAGAGCCAGGCTCTTGGCTCTGGCACACGAAGCAGCAGTTAACACCAAAGCACTACTACTAGCTCCTGCACAATGAGCGGATGTTAACAATGCCTGCACTGAGATTGGGACCAGAATGGCAGGCAGGAATGCCAACCATTCCTATCTTTGCACAGTGATTTGATACGGGCGTGTGTATGTTTGTATGTCTATCCATTGTTTTGTGGTTTTCTACTCCTCACTGAGCTGCTCAGTGCCTACACTGTTTCCAGTGTTAGCAGCTCCACTGACTGACCTTTTCAATGCCTCGTTGGAGTCGGGAGTGGTGCCAAAAGACTAGAGAGAGGCTCATGTGGTGCCTTTACACAAAAGCGGAAGTAAGGATGTGGTTGAAAACTACAGGCCGGTTAGTTTAACTTCGGTGGTGAGTAAATTATTGGAAACGCTGCTGAAAGAGAAAATAGCGAGGTTTCTGGAGTCCAGTGGATTACTGGATCCAAGGCAGCATGGATTCCCCAGAGGCAGGTCTTGTCAGACAAATCTGATTGATTTCTTTGACTGGGTGACCAGGGAGTTGGACCGCGGGAGAGCCCTAGATGTGGTGTATTTGGATTTCAGTAAAGCCTTTGACACTGTTCCTCACAGGCGACTTATAAACAAACTGAGGACCCTAGGGATGGACCCTAAAGTTGCTGCTTGGGTTAGAAATTGGTTGGGTGGGAGGCGACAAAGAGTACAGGTAAATGGATAAATGGAGCTCACTCTGAGGAGAAGGATGTTACCAGTGGTGTGCCCCAGGGATCTGTCCTTGGTCCGATTCTTTTTAACATCTTTGTTAGTGATATAGCGGAAGGGCTGTCGGGTAAGGTTTGCCTCTTTGCGGATGATACCAAAATCTGCAATAGAGTAGACACCCAGGAAGGTGTAGATAACACGAGGAGGGATCTAGCTAAGCTTGAAGAATTGTTTAGAATTTGGCAGCTGGGATTTAATGTTAAAAAATGTAAGGTCATGCATTTGGGCTGCAGCAATCCAAGGGAGCAATATAGTATAGAGGGTGAAGTACTTTTGTCCACTAAAGAAGAGCAGGACCTAGGCGTAGTTGTGTCTGATGATCTTAAAGTAGCTAAACAGGTAGAAAAGGCGATGGCAAAAGCTAGAAGGATGCTTGGGTGCATACGGAGAGGAATGGCTGGCAGAAAAAAGAGGTGATAGTGCCTCTTTATAAGTCTTTGGTACGACCTCATTTGGAGTATAGTGTGCAATTCTGGAGACCGCACCTTCAAAAGGATGTGAACAGGATGGAGTCGGTGCAGAGGGTGGCTACTAAAATAGTTAGTGGTCTTCATTATAAAGCATATGAGGACAGACTTAAGGATCTTAATATGTACATCTTAGAGGAAAGGCAGGATAGAGGTGATATGATTGAGATGTTTAAATATCTCCGTGGCATAAATGTTCAGGGAGAGAGCCTCTTTCAATTGAAAGCAAGTTCTGCTACGAGGGGACATGGGATGAGGGTGAAGGGGGATAGATTCAGGAGTGATATGCGGAAATATTTCTTTATGGAAAGAGTGGTGGATCCGTGGAATAGTCTCCCAGTGGAGGTGGTAGAGATGAGGACAGTAACTGAATTCAAAAAAGCATGGGACAAACACAAAGGATCTCTAAAGGTAAAAAGGGGCCTGTTGCAGTTGTTGATATGGAAGGACATACTAAATAGGCCATGTGGTCTTTTTCTGTCATCTTATTTCTATGTTTCTATGATGAGGAGCAAAATATTGTGGGTATGGCCCAAACAGGGTGGATTGGGCAGGATATGTCTGCATCGGGGGTAGGGCAATGGCTGGGACATCATAGTGCCCGACTGGCACCTTCATGGACCAGGTGGCCACAGCATGTCATGCTGGGAGAACCCTCTCACACTGACTGAGCAGTGACCATGGCACGGCTATGTATCCACACAGTGCTGTATAGTGTCTGTTTCTAGTGATGTGGGTGTGCGTCTGTTCTGTATATCCCAAGCCTCGTGTGCAGTTAGTATATGTATAGCAAAAGCACCCAGTGGGGGAGCAGCTGGGACTGTGCTTGCTGCAGGTGAATGTTAGACCTAAGCTTTTGAGAAGTGAGATCTTCCAGGCCTGCTCCCGGTATTATTGGTAGGGACTGCAGCTAGTAGTAACAATCCCATGTGAGTCTAGATGCTCCTTCCCACCTGATCGTAAGATACCATATTATGAGTCTTATAGCATGGTGCAATGATGTACTGCTTTATGTGGGTCCCAGTCCAGATTGTGACTGACACAAACAGAACACAGAATAACTAATATAATGACACTGCAAAGAACACCTGGCACACACTAGCAGTGATGGGGACCATGCAGCACTGGCAGCAGAGACCATCTCTAGCACTGCAGGTACCGGGGACCTGGTGTTGGGGGCCCATCCTCACCCTTAGGGTGACCTCAGAAACTGCTCAGTAGCACGGTTTGTAGCTGCTCTGTGCTTGTACCACACACTGTCAGTTCCTCTTACTGAGCTGAGGTGATGGATAAGTGCATTCTCCATTCGGTGATCAGCTGTAGATTGCTGTTCTGCATGTGCACTGTTTCATGGGTACCAGTGGGGCTATCCTATACCGGCACACATAGCAGACATTTTAGGCAGTGACTGTCAGTCTCTTTATATCCAGCCATTGTTGTTCAAGGCAGTGTGGAGGTATAGCCTACTCTTTAGTTGAAAGGCTTTTTCAGCAGGGGACAAGAGTTTGATTCCTCACATCATTTTTTTTTTGTGACTGTGCTACTTATTTATTTATTTATTTATTTAACAGTATTTCTATACCACCTTCTCCTTCAATCAATCACTTAGATCATTTTCATGCCTCTAACAGTCAGAGCTCTGTAGATCTGTGCTGCAAGCCTATACCACCCTCTCCTCAGCCGCCATCAGTCATTCCATCCATCTATCAGCCTCTGTCAGCTGTGGACAGTCCTGTCTTCTTCAGCAGGCCGCTACCCCATGCACTACACTGGTACCCCTTTCCGCACTATAGCTCTTCATGCTCGCCTCTCCTGTGCTTGATCCACACGTCACCACTACTACTCTGTCACTGCAAACATCCTGCTGCTTCTAGCTCTGCTGGGGGACACATCTTCTCTATCCTATGCCACACACTGACATTGCAGCACTTTACATTGGCACTGCCATGTGTATCAGTACAGCTGCCGCCCACATGCTCGTCCGCTTTACTGCCTGCCACACAGGGTGCTCACCGACATGGCAGGTCCATCAACTCCCAGCTCTCCTTCCTGCCATCAGCTCTCCATTGACATTCCTTGGTTCTCTATTTAGCATTTGGTTTACAGCCATTTTCCAGCCTTACAGTGCATGCTTTCCACCTTGGGACACCTTATCTTCTGATAAGGCACTTTAACTGTTAGGACTCCTTAGCTGTTAAGGCACCTTAACCATTAGGGCACCTTAACTGTTGGGATACCTTAACTCTATTAGGGTGCCTTAGCTCTATTAGGGTGCCTTAACTGTTGGGGCACCTTATCCCATGTTAGTGCACCTTATCTCATATTAGGGCATAATAGGAGGGCACCTTATTTCCTGCTGAGGCACCTTATCCCATGTTAGGGCACCTTCTCTCATATCAGGGCATCTTAACAGGGCACCTTCTTTCCTGTTAAAGCACCTTATGACATCTTAAGGTGCCTGGTCACCTTAATGCCCATTGTCACGGTAATGCGTATTAATGTAGGCACTCCTTGTGGCCATGGGCAAGCCACTTAACCCTCCGTTGCCTCGGGTACAGATAGATTGTGGTCCCTTTGGGGACAAGGGAATATATCCAGTACCTGTTTGTATTAATTATATAATATAAACCACTTTGATTGAAGGATAAGGCGGTATAGAAATCTAGTTAAATAAATAAATAAAATGTACCGTAATGTTCCTTGCCATATATGGACTAACGTGTGTTACCACTGCACTTACTGCCGGTAACATTAACGCCCTTTAGTAAACATGCCCCTTTATGAAAGACTTTATGAAAATTCAGATACCCTATATCAACTGGCTCACCTTTGTCTACCTGTTTATTCATACCTTTAGAAAAAATAACAGATTAGTAAGAGAAAACTTTCCTTGATTAAATCCATGTTGGCTTTCTTCCATTAAACCGTGATTATCTACATGTTCAGTAATTTTATTCTTTATAATGGTTTCTACCATTTTGCCTGGTACTGATGTCAGGATCCCCAGTCTATAATTTTCCAGATCGCATCTGGAAAGTAATTTTCAGAAAGTCTTTGATAAAGTCCCTCATGGAAGACTCTTGGGGAAATTAAAAAGTCATGGGATATGAGGCAATGCACTACTATGGATCAGAAACTAGTTAAAATTAGTTACAAGATAGGTGAATAGTGGAGTATCCTAGGGATCTGTGCTGGGCCTGCTGCATTTTAACATATTTATAAATGACGTGGAAATGGGAATAACAAATGAAGTGACCAAATTTGCAGATGACGTAAGATTGTTCAAAGCTGTTAAAACACAAGAGGATTGTAAAAAAATTCAAGAGGACCTTGAAAAATTGGGAGACTGGGTTTCCAAATGGCAGATGAAATTTAGGGGTATGTTTACTAAACTGTGGTAATGTAGCAGCGGCTATGTTAACGCGCGCTATGTAACATTAACGCGTGTTAATGATACCTAACGAGCATTAGTGTTTCCAGCCGCGGTAAACATCGCAGAAGGTGGAGAGAGGGCGGAGAGAAGGGGTCAATGGGCGGGGAGAGGATTCTTTTACACTAAAGTGGGGAACTGAGGGGCTGAAAAGTACCGCAAATGAAAACCTGTTGTTAGATGCACATTTGCAGGAGAGAGAAACCATTTCAGTGTCAGCAATGTACACCATAGGCAGGGAACCCAAGAAATGTGATAGTAGTGCTCCATTTGCAGCAACAGCATAGTGCCCAAGTATGAAAGGCCACTATGGCGATGGTGCAAATGGGGCATAGGGGGCTGCAGGCGGGACACGTAGCGGGAGCAGCTGGGGCACAGGGTGGACTAGGCGGGCGCCTAGGTGGCACATAGGAACATAGAAACCGGAAATCAGCAAGACAGCAGCTGACAAAGGCCAACCACAATCCACCTACATCTACCTGGTCCACCCGAGCTAACAGTTGCCAGGGCACTGACCTGACATCCCCCCTGCCAACCCTCCTCCAAGCGGAAGGGACATACTATTGGTAGGCGGTGATGAGGGGGATGTGAGGATGCTCATGTATGCCCCCCGCCCCAGACCCCGCTCCCTAGGCGACCACCTACCCACACAGTGGATGGCCTGGGACTGCGCACTACCAGCACCGACAGCATATGGTTATGTCAGCATGGCAGGGGGGGGGGTGCCCGTGCTAGAGGGGGCAGTGGCACCTGCCTGCAGTGGACCTAGGCCATGCCTTGTACCAGTACGTGGTGTGCAGTGCAACATAAAAGGTCTGGCTGAGGAAACATACAGGTAGCTCCACGGACTCCCATGCATCTGTGGCAACAGTGTGGTGCAGTATACCCAGCCAATGTGTCTAGAAGCAGAGAGTCACAGGTTCAAGTCCCAGCTGTGGTTACTGTAGAGCATGTTCCCACATTTTATCCTACAATGCAGATACAACAGCAACATGTGCAAAGCCCAAAGCAGCAGAGAACAGGGGTACAAACACCCACTCACACAGGCTCCACAATCCAAAGCTGCATGAAGAGTCAGGCTGTTATCCCCAGCAATGAGCTGCAGTTATCACCAGAGCACTACTACTACCTCCTGCACAGTTTATCAGTGTTAGCACTGTGATCAGGACCAGTGTGGCGGGCAGGGTTGCCAACCACCCCTGTCTTTGCACAATGCTGCAACAGGAGTGTGTGTGTGTGTATGTCTATCCATTTTTCTGTGGCTGCCCACACCTCACTGGGCCCACAACGTCCCACTGTTACCAGCATTAGCCTGAATATGTGCATAATGAGGAGCAAGGTATTGTGGGTATGGCCAGGACAGGGCGGATTGGCCAGGATGCATCTTCACAGGGTGTGAGACAATGGCTGGGACACCATAGTGCCCAACCACTGCCTGCATGGACAGGGTGGCCACAGCATGGCATGCTGGGAGGGCACTCACTCTTACCGAGCAGTGACCATGGCATGTCTAGGTTCCCACATAGAGCTCTACAGTATCTGTTTCTAGTGATACTTTTGTGTTCCTAGTGCTGGGGCCTTAATCACTGAGATACCTGTTTGGTGCACATAGTTTCTCTGTGAGTATGCACTGTGGACTGTCAGCACTTAGACTGTGCATGGTTGGAACACCTATAAGATATTGCAGGTGCAGTCTGCTGGTGAATGGCAGACAATGGTGTGAGGCAGTTGGGGTTTTCCAGTTCTAACCCCAGCATTTCTGCTGGTCTGCCACTGCCCCCGGTGCAGGTATGGCTCTGGCCCACCCACCCTGGAGGGCTGTCTTATACCAGTGCTCTTGCCTACAGAAAGGGTGTTTGTGTGCCCCTTTTGAGTATATTTACCACTTTGACCTGTAAAGGCACTGCTACACAAACCTCATGCAAGTCTAGAAACCTCTCTGCTCTGTTAGAGGTTCCCATGTCAGCCAGCCCCTAATATGGGGTATGCACTAAACTGGGTGGTGACTGCAGGATACAGATGGACACCAAATTACCTTCAGATGCATGGCAAGGAAAATCTGTCTCACACTGATAGTGATAGAAATGTACAGCAGAACCTATCTCTAGCACCACATGTACTGCGGACCTAGTGTTGGGCACCCATTCTATCCCTCGGGGATGAACACCAAACCTGCACAATGACATGGTCTGTAGCTACTCTGTGCCAGTATTACGCACTGGCAGTTCGTCTTTCCAAGCTGAGGTACCGGAGAGGGGCAGACCCCATTTGGTGATCAGCTGTAGACAGCTATTCAGCATGTGCATTGCATCATGGGTACTGGTGGGGTTACCCTATCCTGGCACTCAGAGCAGACAGTTTGTGCAGTGACCTGCAGTCCTTCTGTACCCAGCCATTGCTGTGAGCTACACCACAGAGGTATAGCCTACTGGTTAGTACAATGCCATTCTCGGCAGTGTTCATGGGTTCAATTCCTTATTGTTCCCTCCTTTCATGCCTGTCCTACTCAAATAGTTTGCATGCCTGTAACAGTCATATTTTTGCAGATCTGTGCTGCCAGCCCATAATACCCTCACCACAATTGCCAACATTCCTTCGGTCCGTCTATCTGCATCTATCAGCTGTGTAGAGTCCTGTCTGCCTGTGCAGGCTGCCACCCCATGTCCTGCCCTGCTACCCTTTCCTGCATTGCGCCTCATCGTGCTTGCCTCACCTATACCTGATCTGCATGGCACCACCACTCCTCTGTCCACCCATCATTGTAACTATCCTGACATCTCCGCCTCCACTGGGGGACACGTATTCTCATCATCTGCCACCAACTGTCTTTCCAGTACTTTACATTGCCAACACCCTGTGCTGTGATACAGTTGCCCCCACCATGTTTGTAACAGTACTGGCAGCCACATGGGATGCCCGCAGATATGGCAGGTCCAGCGGCTCCCAGATCTCCCTCCATCACTCACCTGTTCATTGCCTTTCCTCAGTGCCCTATCTGGTGTTAGGGCTACGTCTGTCTCTGTGCCTCACAGGACATGCATGTCATCCTGAAGCACCTTGCAGCCTTTATGGCACACTAACCTAGGGCACCGTAACCTTGTTAGGCCACCTTAACCTATGGTTCCATAGCCCAGGGTGCCTTCTACGGTGCCTTGTCCAGGGGTGCCTAATACGTTGCTTAGCCTAAGGAGCCCTATAGGGCGCCTTACAAAGCACCTAATGAGGCACCTTATAAGGCACCTTACTTATAAGGCACCTTACAAGGCGCCTTGTAACACGCTTTAGTCTAAGGCACCTTGTAACGTACGTTAGCTGATACGGCTTGCTGTAACGATGCACCACCCATGCCTTTATATGGGTATCTGTACCTTTACCGCGGAACCTAACGCGGGTGACATTACCGCAGTTTAGTAAACATATCCCTTCATGTGGACAAGAGCAAAGTTGTACACTAAACCACGGTAATGTAGCATTAGTAACGTTAACGTGCGGTAACATTACCTAATGTAACGTTAACGCACGGTAACGTTATCGGCAGTGGTAAATGTCCCAGAGGTTGGAGAGAAGGTGGAGAGAAGGGGTCAATAGGCGGGGAGTGGGTGGAGAGAAGCCCCTGCTACACTAATGCAGGAACAGTAACACCAGGCCTTTACCGCCAGTGAAAACCTGTTGGTAAATGCACATTTGCAGGAGAGAGAGACCAGTTCAGTGTCAGCAATGTACAGCACAGACAGGGAGCCCAAGAAAAGTGAGAGTAGTGCTCTATTTGCAGCAACAGCATAGTGCCCAAGTATGAAAGGGCACTATCGTGATGGGGTAAATGGGGCAAAGGGGGCTGCAGGTGGGACATACAGTGGGGGCAGCTGGGGCATAGGGTGGAGTAGGCTGTCGCCTAGGTGACACATAGGAACACAGAAACTGAAAATCAGCAAGACAGCGTCTGACCAAGGCCAAACATGCCCAGTAGTCTGTGTTCCACAGTGTCCCATCCAGGGGACACGGACCAAGCAGGTACCCCAAACGTCACACAGGAACCACAATGCCTGTAATGGGGCAAGCAGTGCACATCTGGGGACCATTTTAACAAGGGTCTACGGACCTTCCCCGGGATACGTCCCAAACTGTTCGTAAACCCAGCTAAACAAACACCCTTTACTACAGCCCTGGTAAGGCAGTGCAGGATGTGGCCATGCATTCTCTGAAACATGTATACACTCAGTAATCCAAACTGGGTACACTGTACCCGCATTGCATGCCCTAGCCTGTCCACAGTCTGATGGCATAACACAATCTACCTATGTTTACCAGGTCCACCCTAGCCAATAGATAGTTGCTAGATCTTCAACATGACACCCCCAGCCATCTCTCCCCATGTGGAAGGGACATAACATTGGCAGGTGATGATGGGGGGGATGTGTGGATTTCCGTGTATACCTCCCCACCCCAGACCCCACATCCTAGGCACCCGCCTACTTGCACACTGGATGGCCTAGGACTGCGCACTACCATCACCAACAGCATATAGGCATTTCAGCATGGCGGGGGGGGGGGAGGGTATTGGTGGCGCAGGGAGTAGGGCACCCGCCTGCAACAGACAAGGTCTGTCTGATGAAAAGCAAAGGTAGCCCCTGGGAGAGCCGTGCTTCTGTGGCAACAGTGTGGTGCAGTAAACACAGCCAGAGTGCCTTGGAGCAAAGAGTCACAGGTTCAGGTCCCAGCTGTGGATCTTGCAGAGTATATCCCTACATTGCAGATACATCAACATATGCAATCCCCAAAGCATCGACCAACAGGGGTACAAACACCTACACACACAGGCTCCACTATCCAAAGCTTTATGGAGAGTCATAGCAATACCTGCACTGTGATCAGGACCAATGTGGCAGGCAGGGTTGCCAACCCCCCTGTCATTGCACATTGCTGCAATAGGAGTGCATGTATGTCTATCCATTGTTTTATGGCTTCCTACTCCTCCCTGGGCCCACAATGCATACACTGTTTCCGGGGTTAGCCTGCAAAATGTGCATACTGAGGAGCAAGGTATTGTGGGTATGGCCCGGACAGGGCGGATTGGGCAGAATGCATCCGAATCGGGGGTAGGGCAAAGGCTGGAACATTGTAGTTCCCGACCACCATCTGTATGGACAGGGTGGCTACAGCATATCATGCTGGGAGGATACTCTCACTCTGACCGAGCAGTGATCATGGCATGGCTATGTTCTCACATAGTGCTCTATAGCATTTGTTTTTAGTGTTATTTGTGTGTTCCCTGATCTGGGGCCAATCTCTGATGCACCTACTGGGTGCATGTAGTTCCTCTGTGAATATGCTATCTGGCCTGGCTAGCGGACTGTCTGTAGTTAGCATGTGCGTGGCTGGGACACCTGGTGGGGTGGAGCAGGTACGGTATGACTAGGAGTAGCCTAGTGGTTGGGGCAAGGTACTTCAGGCCGGAAGGTCAGGGGTTCAAATCCCACTAGAGGACAGCAACCTTGGGCCGGAAGGACTGGGGTTTCTAGTCCCACAGATGCTCCTTGTGGTCTTGGGCAAGCCACTTAACTCTCCATTGCCCATGTTCCCTGTAAGTATTAGTGTATGTGTCTCATGTCCCCGCGTGTTAAATGTATCCCCCAATTGTGTTGTGACCGCTTTGATTGAAGGATAAGGCGGTATACAAAACTGTCTAAATAAAAAAAAAATGACTGTGCCTTCTGCTGGTGAATGTCAGACCTTGGTGGGTGGCTGCTAAGGTTTTCCAGGCCTCCTCCCAGCATTTGGCTGCGCTGCCAGTACCCTAGGAATAGGTACATATCTGGCCTACTGGTCCAACCCCTCCCTGAATAACAGCCTTTGGCCAGCAGGACTGGGGTTGCGGCTCCCACAGCCATTCTTCTTTGGTGTGCCACATATCCCTCCACTGCCTCAATTGCAAAAATGTTGATTGCAGGCCCTTTGGGGACAAGGGGCATATACAGTAAACTACGTTGACCTGGAGAATGTAGTAAATTAAACATTGCTACATAAATCTCATGGGAGTCTACAGTAGATACCCCTCTGCCTTGATAATAAGTGACCATGACAACCACATTGTAACACTAGCTATATACTGCTCTGGGTGGGTCCCAGTGCACCAGGGCTAGATGTGTCTGGGACATACACATGGACAATGTGACTTTAAGTTCCACTACAGAAAACACTTGTCACACACAAGTAGTGATGAGAAGATGCAGCAGATCCTATCTTTAGAACCACAAGTACTGCGGACCTGGTGCTGGGCATCCATCTTCACACTCAGGGTGAACACAGAAACTGCATAGTGGCATGGTCTGTAGCTGCTCTGTGCCAGTATCAAAACACTGTCAGTTCTTCTTACCAAGCTGAGGTGCTGGAGAGGTGCATTATCCATTTGGTTATCAGCTATAGACTGCTGTTCTGCATGTGCATTGCATCATGGGTACTGGTGGGGTTACCCTATCCTGGCACACACAGCAGACATTTTGTGCGGTGACCTGCAGTCTTTCTGTATCCAATCACTACTGTGCAAAGGACTGTGGAGGTGTAGGCTACTAGCTATTACAATGACTCCCTAGGCAGGGCTCATGGGTTCAGTTCCTCTTTGTTCTCTTTTTTTATGCTTGTCCTACTCAAATCATTTCCATGCCTGTAACAGTCACATCTCTGCAGATCTGTGCTGTCAGCCCATAACACCCTCACCTCAGTTTCCAACCATCTTTCAGCCCATCTATTTGCCTCTGTCAGCTGTGTAGAGTCCTGTCTTCTTTTGCAGGCTGCTACCCCATGTCCTGCACTGGTAACCTTTTCTGCATTGCTGCTCTTTGTGCTTGCCTCTCCAGTGCCTGATCTGCATGGTGCCACTACTCCTCTGCCCTCCTATCATTGCAAATATCCTGCAACCTCTGCCTCCACTGGGGGACACGTATTCCCATCCTCTGCCACCCACTGTCATTGCAGCACTTTACATTGCCAACACCCTGTGCATCAGTACTGCTTCCTCCAACATGTTTGTCCACTTTACCGGTTGCCACATAGGATGCTCGCAGATATGGTAGGTCCATCAGCTCCCATCTCTCTTTCCTTCCATCACTTGTTCATTGCCTTTCCTTGGTGCTCTATCAAGTGTTAGGGTTACAGCTGTTTTTATGCCTTATAGTTCATGCTTGTCAACTTAAAGCACCTTACAGCCCTTAGGGCACCTTAACATCTTTAGGGCACCTTAACCTAATGTTAAGGTGCCTTAAGGGCTTTTAGGTGCCTTAACCTAAGGCGCCTTAACATAAGGCACCTTAGAGCCCTTAGGGCACTTTAACCTAAGGCATCTTAACCCAAGGCGCCTTAATTTAAGGTGCCCTAAGGGCTTTAATGTGCCCTAACTTAAGGCACCTTGGGTTAAGGCACTAAAGCACTTAAGGTGCCTTATGTTAGGGTGCTTTACAGCCCTTAGGGTGCCTTATCAGCTTTAATGTGCCCTGTTTATCACCTTAACATGCAATGTCCCATTAACGTGCATTAAACAGCCAAGGCACCCTTTAACGCACGTTAAACAGCCAATTGCTCCCTTTATGCTGGAACACCCCCTACTTGCCCACTGCCTTATATGGCTTCAGGTACCTTAACGCTGCACTTACCACTGGTGATTTTAATGCCGTTTAGTAAACATACCCCTTAGTGAAGAACAACCCAAACTATGGTTACATAATGCTAGGTTCCACAGTAGGAATCACTGCTCAAGATAAGGAACTGGACATCATCATGGAATCTGCCCAGTGTACAGCTGCAGCCAAGAAAGCAAATAGAATGCTGGGAATCATAAAGAAAGGAATGGAGAATAAAACAAAGGATATTACAGTATAATGTCGCTGTATTATACCATGGTGCGGCCACACCTTGAATATTGTGTGTAGTTCTGGTCTCCATATCTAAAAAATGATATAGCAGAATTAGAAAAGGTACAGAGAAGAGCGACAAAAATGGTAAAGGGAATGGAAGGATATCCCTATGAGGAAAGGCTAAAAAGGTTAGGGATCTTCAACTTGGAAAAGAGATGGCTGAGAGGAGAGATGATAGAGTTCTATAAGATAATGAATGGAGAGGAATGGGTAAATACAGATCAGTTGTTTACTCCTTCAAAAAGTAGAAAGACTAGGGGTCATGCAATGAAGCTACAATGTAGCCCATTCAAGACTAATCGGAGAAAATATTTTTTCACTCAACGTGTAATGAAACTCTGGAATTTGTTACCAGAGGATGTAGTGAAAGCAGTGTAGCTGGATTTAAGAGAGATTTGGACAAGTTCCTGGAGGAAAAGCCATTATTTAATAAACCACTATTAAAGTGGATTGGGGAAATCCACAGTTTACCCACAGGACAAACAGGATGGAATCTGTATATCTTTTGGGAACTTGACAGGTACTTGTGACCTGCATTGGCCAGTGTTGGAAACAGGATACTGGGCTTGATGGACTCTTGATCTGACCCAGTATGGCATATCTTATTTTTGTATGCTAATAGTTTTGAATATGCCCCCTATATGTTCACCTCACTACTCTGCTCCAGCTCCCCAAATGCCATGCCCAGGAATTTCCTTGCATGGTTGGTATAAAAGTACAGAAAGAGGAGGATCACATGATGTGCTGAGCGGGGGAGCGGACGTGTGGTGCTCTCTCTCCAAAGGGGCCCCCTCCATTAAGCCCGAAAAATCCCACCAGAGCGATGGAACCAACAGGCTACCCTTGAGTGTAGAGAGGTCACTTTGCAGGGCACCAACCTAGACGGACAGAGAGCAAGCTGGAAATGAAATCAGCCCACCGGGAATGGGAGAAGCCAGGGCCGGGAAGCACCAAAATGGCGGACCAGCTACCCTCCACGACTACTACGGCCCAGGCGACCCTCGTGGAAGAGGTAACTGCGGCAGTGGTGGGAGCTTTGTCACAGCAGCTGGGCGATATTGCGAGCAGGATTAAGGCCATCAACAAACCCTTTGAGTCGCTCGGGGGTCGGCTTCAGGAAGTGGAGCAACGTGTGGGGAAAATGGAAGAGATGTCGGAGGCCCAAGCGCGGGAGATTCGTCAGCTGCAGGCACAGGCAGAGCTGCAAAAATCGATGACCTAACAGAGCTTTGCAGAGAGTTCGAACTAAGGAAGCCCCAATATTTTGCTTACTATCAATTGCACCATTATATCCTCTCCCTCCCCGGGGACAGCCTGGAAGTTGAGCGGACCGCGCATGTTCTGGAGCATCTCACTATCTAGTTTGGCTAAAAAACTGGGGCAGTGGTTGCCCCTGAAGGATTATGCGGAGCTAAGTTTAAGATGGGGGGTTGAGTTGGAGAGTGTGGTGACAGAGGGGAGCATAAGGGCGGGTCTCGAGGATGGTCACTGCATCTAAATTTAGAGAACTGCAAGTGCGAGTGATTAGTCGAGTCCAGTTCTCGCCAATGCGGGCATTTCACAGTAGGGTTACGACTGAATGTGGATTGCCTGTGGTGTCGAACTATGGGAGCAAATTTAGGACACAT
The DNA here is from genome assembly GCA_033557465.1 of Ichthyophis bannanicus. NCBI lineage: Eukaryota > Metazoa > Chordata > Amphibia > Gymnophiona > Ichthyophiidae > Ichthyophis > Ichthyophis bannanicus. The sequence goes on from CM066031.1 coordinate 175,467,439, forward strand.
GCGGTGGAGCTGTGGGAAGACGCAACAGTATTGGTATTGAATTCAAAGGTATATGCGAGACCTGATAGGGCAAGCGGTGCAATGGATGGCAGCTTTGGTGAATGGCGATTTCCTCCCTGTGGCATCCCCTAAGGGGCGGTGGGAGCACTTATTGGTATGCAAAGCATGTATAATAGGGAAACTGCACGTAGTCCAAAATTGGAGGCAAGAATCAGAGCCATCTTACTGGGAGTGGAGACATGTATTCCATCACCTTATGACCCAGGAGTTGATGGCTTCCAAGGGAAACCCATAAAAGAGAGCTCAGTGCTTGTTGCTCTGGGGGGGGCTATCTTGCTATGCTTCACCTGCTGGTGAAGAATGAACTGCTGAGCTTATAACAGGGAGAGGAACGAGAGAAGGCAAAGTAGCTTATTAGTCGGGGGATGGAGGGTAGAGGCAGGGGAGGGGGAGAGGGAGGGGGTTGGAGGTAAGAGATACTTATCCAAGTTGGTATGGAATGACCCTAGGTGGGGCATCAGAGCCAAGCTCTGCCTGGGGAGGGGAGGGTGGGGAAGAGGGAGGGTGGAGGGGTGGAAGGGGGTGGATGGGGGGGCTAGTATAAACTAATGTGTATTGAACTATAAGTCTGGGTAGGATAAGGCTAGGAGCATGTGTTTTGTTGGAAACATATATAATTATCAGTTAGCATTTGGTCCTTATCTGAATGGCTAAATAAATATTCACTCAAATGCAAAGGAAGGGGGAGGAGAAGGGTAAGGATGGGAAGGGTAAGAGGTTAAAAAGAAAATGGAACTGAAACTGTAGAAGAACATGGATTGTAACTGAGTTTAATTGTGTACCTTAATGCTTTCTCTGTACCATTTTTTGTATGACTGCTTATCTATTTCCTTTGAATAAACAGTTTTAAAAAGTACAGAAAGACACAAACAACAAGCGGAAGGCAACCATGCATAAAGAGAAGCTTTATTCTAGGGGCCCTAGAATATCAGTGTGAACAACAAGCGGAGGGCCCTAGAATAAAGCTTCTCCTTATACATGGTTGCCTTCCGCTTGTTGTTTGTGTCCTTTCTAATTTGTAGAAGTTAACTCCTCTTCTTTTTGGATTGTATAAAAGTACACCAGCTTCTTTTGGCACGCATATTGCTAGGCATGGAGTTTTAGATCAAGCATTTCCCCCATGAAAAAACATTTTATAAAATTGCCCCAGTAGGGGCTTACAGGGCCCAAAGGTTATGTATTGTCCATGCCAGGGGATTTTCAAAATATCTTTCTGCGGTTAGCACCCAATATTTGCGGCACAAGTGGTTTTGAATATCAGTGTGAATACTTTTAATATTAAACTTGCTCTATATAGTAAATGATGGCAGATAAAGACTTACATGGTCCATATCATCTGCCCAGAGTGATGGTGAATCCATGCAGATTATCCATCTCTGTGGCCTTTGTTTAGGGTTTTCAGCTTTCCCCTCTTTGACATTTGAAAGTTACTTAAGTTTGCTTTGATTCCCTCCTCTTGTTACAAATGGGTCCTCTGTGCCTCACCCATGCCTTTTGAATTCCGCCACTGTTTTTGCCCCCATCCCCTCTACCTGGAGGGCATTCTAGGCATCCACTATCCTTTCCATGAAAAAGTATTTCCTGATGTTGCTTTGCAGTTTTCATTCTAGTTTACTCACAGCTTCTGCCACCGAGTTAGTTTGCTTCTCCCTCCTCTGAGAAGAGAAAGCTTGCTCCATTACAGGGGAGCTCTGCTTGGCACTTTGAATCTGCTTTGCTTTTTTGGGAGATCCTGTCTGCCCCTCTCCTCTCTGCCATAATTTGATTTAGGGTATCATTGTTAAGTGTGCTCTTTACCTAAGCGTTTATACCTTTTGTACTATTGTTCCGGCTGTTCTCACCTCTCTCTCTTGCTCTCTCTCTATAACTAACTGCAACTTTTTTGTCCCTTCTCTACTATCTGGTTTGTCTGTGGAGGCCAAGAATAACATTTAATTCCAAATACCTATCCTAACTCTGTCTCTTT